>VXBR01005546.1:123477-162495 GCA_013400215.1 Cisticola juncidis | reverse complement strand
GGCTTGGAAGGGACCTTCAAGATATTGCCATGTAACCCAAGTTAAAAAACATAACCACGAAACTCAAAACATTTTTCTGAAAATGTAACCATCTTGTCTGTCTGTCTCATGAAACATATTAAAGCTCACAAACATTGATTTTTGGTTCTCAGAGCTCCAGGCATTGAAGCTTGTTAGCCAAGTACTGGGCTGGCGTCTTCAGAGTGGGCTGAAGCAGAGTTTTACAGGATAACCAGCCCTAATTCTTCATAACTAATGAATATTGCGAGAGAACTAGCTTATCTGAATAAATTGTTCCCATAGTCAAATTCCTGTGAAAGGAAGTTCTAGTTCCATTACCAAATGCCACATCACTTTCTTTCCATTGCGAAAGGAGTTTACAGAAAGCTGTGGTCCAGGTGTGTATGGAAACCAGGACAGACCTTCCACATAGAGCTTCAGAGCTTTGTGCCAGGGGCAGTGTAGGTTGTGTTGCAGGGCTATGATGATGTTGGAAGGCAACAGGCAGTTTCAAAATGCCCTTTCCAAACCCTTGCCTTCCAAACTGCTTAGGGCTGCTGTGTGAGTGTTCTTGTTAGAGAGAAACTTGGCTGTATTTGGTAGCAAATTGAAGTCTTAATTTACAATATCAATTATGTAAGCTGATTACTTGTAAAAGACTAAACACATTTAGTCTGCAGACTCTACTTTGTTATTGTATTGATTTTAAGAGTTATTGAAAAAAGTCAGGTGAACTTGCAAAAACTTAGAGGTTTACTCATGATCAGAATAGGAATGGGGATTGTGGATATTTGGAGTTTAAAGGATATGTAAACATGTATTTAAACACTTTCTAAACACTTGTCATTTATAAGTTTAAAATAAAGTTTGGAAAAGATTTAAGTTTGTTTTGTTTAAAGCAAGGGTTATGTTGCCCTTTTAGTTCCTTTGCTAATTAGATGTTTCTATTTTAATGTAGCACTGTATTTCTTAAAAAGGGGTGCCATTGGGATGCAAAACAAACCAGAGACAATCTGCTTTTCAGTTAAGAAAAGTGTTTTTTTATTAAACATTATTTTTTTTGTTTTATAACACATTGTTTTATAAAACATTATTTTCAGCCAATTATAAATTAAGGCCTTAAGATAATAGAAGCAAGAAATACTGGACTTCTTTTACTTTGTTCTGTATGGCACTCTTAGTGAACTAAAGTGAATTCATAAGAATGCAGTTTTCATTCAACCTGTACATTGTAATCAGATTTAGTGGTCATTTTAACTGATCAAGAGCTAAATAAATTTTCATTTTCAGTAAATTTTTCTGTGCTATTTTTATAGGCATATGCCTTATGCTATTGCAACTTTGTAAACATGTCTCTTCATTTGGAATATCACTATTTCTCATTAGCATTCTGTAGATGAGGTTTTTCTAAAAACTATTTTCATATGTATATAATTACAAATGGGTTTTTTATTTTCATTTTTAATATAATTGTGAATTACACTTGTAGTTTATTTAAATCTCTTGACAATTCACTTAAATATGTGATATTTTTTAAAATGTAGTTCTCTTTTGAAAGGATTTTTCCAGCAAATGAACTGTTCAGCCTGCTAGTAGTGAGTATTACAAAGCAAAAATACTTAATGCAAATGAAAAGGAAGTCTGGATTGTAGAATTTTTGTCACAGAGTTGTCAGATATTTAAAGTTGTTCATTCATTGTTTTGGCAGTTTTTCATACGTGAGGTTAAAGATACTCAGTTATTATCGGCGTGTTTGGCTTTTAATAGCAGTCAAGCAAAATTCATTATAAAAATGCAAATCAGGCTAATGAAAGCCTGCAACACTGCTGAATCATTTTCCCTAAATAGTTAGAAGGAATCCTGTATGAGCTTAACTTTTCCACTCAATAGTGCTACACACTATGGCTCTGAAACTGGAAATGACAAAGAATGGGCACAAGACAGTGAGGAAAATATATATTCTAAATTGTTTGTTATGTTAGTAGATACACTGCCATAGGGATATACTGCTTTTTCACTGAAGGTAGAAATTATTAACAGAGTGTTATCTCTTTTCTGAATTTGCAAAGAAAAAATGCAGCTCTGTGTTCCTGATGTCCTTCCTCCATACTTCTGTCAGGGTTAGCTTTTTATTTGATACCATAATACCCATTTAAATGTTTTTTGAAGACCTGTGAAGCTGCTTTTACAGTACACAAATAGTGAAAGATGTTTATATCATAATTTAAAAAAATGCTAACATTCAGGAGAGATTTTTTTGGTTTATTCTATAGAGAGCTAATACTTAGCTATGTTTACTTTTTCAGTTTTTTCATGGTTTTTTCCTCCCCATAAGTGACTAATGTTTCATATCGAGACTGAACAGAGCTGTCATTCTAGCCTTTCTGAAACAACAAGAACTGACAAAATAGGTAATGGTCAGGCTTTTGTATTTCCAAAGATACTGTTTAATACAACTGAATGAGAGATGAAATGTGGGAGATGCATCCATTAAGGTTTCTGGAAAGTCTTTTTGTAGGTTGAAACTTTGTTTTTTAATTAATTGGTCACACTGACTATTTCAGATTCCTGTATTTTGTTGATTGTCCTCACTGAAATCTAGTTGCTGTGAAGTACATGGAAATTTTAAAAGTTACTTTCATGCATAAATTAATAATTTTGCTCATCTTTGATATAATTATTTTGTAAACTAACTGTTCTGCCCTTTCAAGAACGGACAGTGAGGTATTTTTTCAGTGATGTGTTCTTTCTTGTATTTCTTCATAGACCCTTTTTTTTCCTTTTGTATGAGATCTTTGCTACTGATTTATGTCCTAGTAAACTTACAGTATTTGGGCTGGCTCAAAAAGCCTGCTTGTCCTGACACATCCTTTGATCCAGTATCTGCAGTTGTTTGTACATGTTCCATATGTGTAAATGACAGCTGTCAGATGGCTGATTTCATTTTTCTCTGGGCAAATACCATCAGATTCCATGGATGCAGCCTTACAAACAGATGAATAGAAATGTTTTCAGCTGCAAGCACTGTGGTATAGATTCCCTCTATGACTTTATTTTTCAGTTAGCACTGCCTATGTACTTCTTATCCACTACTTCTTAAAGATGCACTTAACTCCTTCTTTTGCTGAGTAAGACTCTTTCAGGTTTCTTTAATTCCCAATTAGCTTTTCTTTGCTAATAGTATCATTAATGCCTGAAAATAGCACTGTAGCTCTGAAGGATGAAATCATCACAAAGTCAGCAAGTGTTGCTAAGCCTCCATACATTTGTACAGCTTTTAATGAAAATGTGCTGAGATTTCTTCCAACTGGGCATTTTAAGCATGGGAGCTTCCTTGTCCAAACTGCATGCTAATAGAGGCTGTGTGGAAGTAATCACTGTTATGCCTGAAAAACTACTTTTTGTTGTGAATTAGGTTAGATTTAGTGCCCTGAAACTCCTTCAGCATGCCACAGTTGAGTTTCAGTAGCGAAGTATTCAGGTAACACTTCTGCCTTCCCATTTTTCCTTTTTAGGGATTTAGAGCCCAGAGAGTATCCCAGGATTTCAACCTTGCCTCCCAGGAACATTACTTCTACCCTGCTATGCTAAACAGCAAAACATACCTGACATCAGTGTGAGGAATTGCTCTGTAAAGCAGCAGCAGTATCTCTTTTTGTCCCACAGCTGCAGCAAAAAGGCAAGATGAACATAGTACTGCTGACTTTCCATTTTGATTTGGAATCCCCTTGTGACTTCCCACCACTCCTCGTCCATCTCCCTTTTGGATAGGTATCATTCATGTCAGTATTTATCAAAGGTCTTTCTTTCTTGCTATATGCTATTTCTCTGTACTCTCAGAGGTAACAGGATTATTCTTAAATTACTGCTTTTAACTGAAATAGGTAGATCATTTTATTAGTTTTTCATGACTGCAAGTGGGTGCATTCTCTTCTTAATGAAACCCCACCCAGCAAGGAAAGTTATTTGAGAAATGCCTGTCCCCTCTGCATGTATTTTTCTGCTTGAAACTTGAACAAATTATCCAGAAGGATTTTGAAGGTGTTTCTACATCTCATTATGAATTCTGTGCAATGCAAAAATCTCAACTTTATTTTTATCTCAGAAGTACACATCTGATATAAAATTCCCTTTGGCAAGAAAAAGAGATTTTAGGATTACACAAATCCAAATTCTTTTGCTTATGGCTACGTCCCAGTTGAAGCGTTAGATTTTCCTTGGAGATCTTTCAGAGCCAGGAACATGATTCTTTCAGCAGGGTATGGTGCACATCAGTTTCCTGTTTAAACTGGTTTATTCTCCAGAGATGCAAAGAAATGTGTTGTTCAGCCTGGCAGTACTAATCCAAAGAGACACAAAAGGGAAGGATGGGACCCCAAAGTTTGGAAGCATGAAAGTGTAGATGCTGGTGTAGTGAGATTTGGTTAATCAGTAATGGTATTATATTTATAAAAAAGGCAGAAACTTGAATAATTCAAAATCATATAACATTTGTATTTTGGTAACATCTCTTTCACACAATGGCTTTCTTCTTTCTTTTAGGATGCAAGAAGTAAATCTACTCATTATTTTCAAACAGTCTCATTATTTCGAACTGTCTCTTCAAACAGGAAGAAACAATACTACTTTGTTCTTTACACCTACCACTGACAGTGCATAACAGCAACTAAAAAATTAATTGTGTGAACTGGCTGCTGTAGTTCATGTAAAAGCAAGTGCTATAGTTTTTGTCTAGGCCTGAAAAAAGATGAGTCCTTTAACCTCACTTTTTCTCATGTTGAATATGAATCTGTCAGTAAGCACTGAGACACCTCCATTCATGGGCCTTGTCTCTGTCCTTCCAGGGGTCACAAGCGCAAACTGGATGAAGATGATGCTACCAGTGATTCCAGTAAAGAATCCAGCAATGAAGATGAGGAAGGAAGCAGTTCTGAAGCGGACGAAATGGCAGCAGCACTTGAAGCTGAACTGAATGACTTCATGTGAGATTCATGCAGAAGACAAAATTTGTAATTATATTTTACTTCTCATAAACAGATCGGACTTCAGTTAAGTCCCTTATGTCAGTACTCAATGTTTTTCCAAAATATGTGTGTATATTTTGCAAAGCAACTCTAGAGGTGATACGTTATTTTACAAAATCAGAAATAGATGTTTTTAAGTTGTTTACTAAAGGAATATATATATACTTTTTTAAGGAAAAAAAAAAGTATTTAATGGGACATGGTGTGCTATGCCAAAGATATGTTAGGAGCTCTCCAGAACCTTCATGGGACAGTGGTACAAAGATTGGTGATTAAACAAACATCAAGTTTCTAAAAATATTGCAGGCTGTGGTCTATGGGTTACAATCTTCAAAAACAGGAGAGGATAAAGGAGATGGAATTGTCTGGGTAGTACAGCAGGAACCTGACGAACTAGTCATCCTTTTCCAGAAACAGAGCTATCAAATATAAAAGGATTTTTGAAATAAAAAAGAACTATTTATATTTGTATAGAAACAGAGAATGTGATATGCAAGCTTTGTGAACTCTGCACTTGACCCACCTGTCATTTGCTTGTAAGAGAATACATAGTGGTCAACATTCATGTTTTTAGGCTACTTTATTGAATAGCTGGGTTCTTTAGAACATTGTTTAGATTTTTAACTTTCCTTCTCTGTAACTAGAAAATTAGCACAGCAGACTATGTGCTTCTGTACTGCCACAAAATGCTTATTCACCTATTTGTGTTGTTTCGGAAAGAACAAGTGCTACTTCAGTCTAGATAGAATTTAATTTCTTTGACAAGAGACCTTATGTAAAGTTTTTGTATATTCTATTTCATATTTGACCCACAAAACAGATTTTCTTTCGTTTAATAAAAGTTCATTTTGTATGCTTTGTTTCTGTTTCCTGTTCATTTTCCTTCCATGAAACATAAGGCTCTTTTCTGTATCATCTTTCCTTTATTCTGCATGAAAATAATGAAAAACATTGAAAGCAGGTGCAGATTTGTAGATTCAGGCAGGTAGCAGAAGGACAGAAAAGAAACACTGGCTCAGAGGATTCATGGACTGTAACATCTGACTTTGCTCAGGCGTTTGTCTTTGACTGGCCTCTGACATTACCATAAGAGTGGTTGCCCTGGTATTGAATTTCTGTAGTTAGGACCATGGGGTTAATTGACCATAGGTCAATTGTTAGTAACTGGAGATTAAACCCTTTTAACAATATGTTTGCAAAAGAAGACTTGTTAGTTTGTATGTCATGGTTAAAAGGAAGTACATTCTGGTGCAGAAATACTTCATTTTTCCCCTTAGCAGTTAAACAGAATATTTCAGTAGAATCTCATCTGCTTTACAAATAGCACTCTCATTTTAAAGCTTCATAATGACAATAAAAGGAAGACTGAGAAAATATTGGAGCCTTTTCAGATTAATACTGCTTTTCCACTTCAGCATGCAAAGCATCTACAGACGAAAATAGTGGATTTGGTGGGAAAATGCTCTATGTCCTGCACATTTACACAAGTACCACACAGCTGAATGCTACAATGCCCTGCCTGCTGTAGCTCTACATGAAAAGAAGCAGGATGTCTCCAAGTGATTTTTCATAATGTAACAGAAGAAAAAGACTAATGCTAAAATGTGACGTCAAAATACTTTTTGTTTAGCAACCTGAATGCAGCATCCCCAGCTACCAGAGTACGATTCCTTGCAATTAAATACTAAAATCCTGGGGTTGTGGGGCATGTTCTGTGTTTTCTTAAAACCCTACTTGAAATAATGTGAAATAACATCAGCTTTCTGGGTCATTGTGATGCTGCAAATGGCTTGACAGCGCAAATTTCAGCACAGACTTGTTCTGGCTGATGGTCTTTGCCAGTCACGCAACCTGGGGCAGCATTTCAGCTCTGAATGTAAACACAGCAAGCAAAGCTGGGCTTTGCTGGGTGCTGCATCCCTGGCACTGCAGGTGCCTCACAGCGCTTGTGGGGGGAGTCTCTGTGGACAAGCTCTCCAGTGAGAAAGGCTCCATCTTCCTCCCAGTGTTACTTTATGGATGATGGTTGGTGGGAGGGGATGGTCTGGGCAGGAGTCCTAAAAGCCATCAGCACTCCAGTATCTCTTAACAATTCCTGGCCTCCAGTCCTTGGAGTAGGGGGGACCTAGCACAGGGAGGGTTGAGAGCCACCGACTCATTGCTCACTGCCAGAGCAGCCCAGAAGGCATCAAGCCTGCTTTCTGCTGAAAAGCAGGTTCCTGCTCAGTCAGGTGGCTGTGCTGAGTGCACTGATCACCAGTCTCTGCACAGGTGGGAGAGAGAAGTGCAGTCTGGAAATTTAATAGATGGTAAGTTAAATGCCCATTCTAACCTGCCAGCAAGAAATCTCTGGATGTATGAAGTTGTCACTCACTCCCACTAGCTTACACTTTTGTGAAGGTGCAGGAAGAGCAACAAATGTGCTTTGTGAAATGAGTTTAACTCTTCATTAAGTGACCTAGATATTTTGACTGGGTGTTTTATCCTGCCTTCTTGCCCTACTTTTGTACATTAGGTAAGTAGCAAGGACCTGCTGCTACTGACGGCACTCTGACAACTGACATGGAAACCAGATTCCCAGTGAGGCTGTCAAACTCACTGGGCAGTACTGGTTTCTGAAAGGGTACCAGTGTGGAAATGAGCACAGAAAGGGCAACTTGCTTCATCAAGCTTTCTAAGCATGTACTATCACTGAGGCTAGGAAAGATGGCTCCTAAGGGCTCATGGTTATTTAAGAACTGGTAAGAGCCATCATTTTGATTTAAAGACCAACAGTTTTCTCCTTGACTTGCCCTCACCAGTTCTTAAGAGAATGAGAAGACATCACAGCTCTTATGAGGATCATAGAATCATTTGGGTTGAAAGGGACCTTTAAAAGTCACATAGTCTATTCTCCCTACAATGAAAGGGACATCTTTAACTAGACCAGGTTGCTCAGAGCTTGGTCCAGCCTGGCCTCAAATGTTTCCAGTGGGATGTAGTGGGACCTGTGATAAAAGCAAAAAGCTTTCACGTAGTGGCCAAGCTTTTCTCCTTGTGCCTGTGGTGGGGACAGGGGAGGATGAGGGAGCTGTTGCTTAGCACTGAGATGCAAAAAGCTCCAAGCAGGCAGATACTTTTACTGTTGGTTTTGTGCATATGTGAAGTAGGCCTTGAGTTTTCCAGTGTTAGATAGTAACATCCTCTGTGAAGGGTGGGAAGTCTCAATTTTCCTTCTTGGCTCTACTGCTTACGGAATAGGTGACTATCTTACAAGTGTGAAAACACACATACACAAACCTGGATCTGTACCTAAAGATTTCTCAGCTCTGCCTAATTTTACTACAGTGCAGTAGGTGACAAGTCAAAGAATTAATACATAGTGGTCTTGTTAAGGATGTGGATCTCATCATGTAGCTGAAAATTCAGCATGAGAAGACTCACAATTCTCACTACTTGCAGGCAAGCTTTTTATACATTTGTTTTTCCTATCCAATCCCACCTTCCATCATCATTTCAGAAGTTTTTGGAGCCCAGCACCCAGCTCAGCCTCCTCTCCCTTCCCTCTCCCAGGAACGGGAGGCAGTAGTATCCAATCCCCCAGGCAGCACCACCTGCAGCAGGCATACATACCTGTACTGACAGGCTGCAGCTGCATATCCTGTGCTCCTTCTGCTGACTTGGCTCTGAATCAGATGACCTGTAGCAACAGCAGTAACAAATAGTACAGGTAAGTGAAAATACTGCCTTCTGTAGGCAGCATGAATGCTTCCACGTGGAAAAAGAACATCTTTCTTCTAGGAATTTATTCCTCAGTGTCATACAGCTCATAACCATAAGTGGAAAAACCTTTGCTTCTCATCTGGCCTCCCATGAAGATCAACTCAATCATTCCCAGCAGCTGTAAAGTCATTGTCCCCAAGAACCAGGCCAGCTTCTTTCTTGGATCTCCTCAGGGCCCACATGAATCCTTCTATCTTTCTCCTCCAAGGAAACAGTCAGTCTGTTGTCATCTATATATGCATGACAGAATGGCTGAGGTGGGAGTGGACCTCTGGGGGTCATCTGGTCCAATCCCCTGCTCAGGAAGGGAGGGTCACCTGTTCATGTCCATGTCAGTGTCTGGATGTCTCCAAGGATACAGAGTCCACAGCCTTTGCTCAGTCATCTCACAGTAAAAAGAATTTTTTTTCTTTTAACTTTTTTGTTGTTGTTGTTGTTTTTAGGGGAAACGGAAAGGAAGAAAGTGAGCACAAGGAGCACGATTGGTGGCTAAGACTGAGGATGCACAGGTGCATGCTCCTGGGATAGTCCAAGGACCACGAGCAACAGCAGCTGTGACACTTTCCCCCGGGGTCCAGAGTGTCCTCAGCACTTGCCAGGCAGATCAGGGTATAAAGAAAGGAGTGGGCTCCACTTGCCACTCCGAGGATCGATTTTATTAACAGAGACAAAAAACTAATAAAAGGACCAGCAGAGGCAAAGACCTCAAACAAACCAAGACAGTGGATTTTAAGGGATGCTTGGGGGCGGAGTTCGGGGTATGGATCCAATAGGGAGAGGCGTACCAGGCAGGGCTTACAATACAGAAACCAATAAGGAAACAGAGGGAGGGGAGCAACCTAAACAACCAATAGGGCATCGAGGATTAGGGGATTGATAGGGAACAGTCTGGAATAAGGGACAGGGCCAGGAAAGACTGACAGCCAAATAAGTGGGTACAATCTGGGCAAAACCAACAATACAAAAAGAAGTGGGGGGCCAGGGGCGGGGAGAGATGCAGAGCAAACCATTTTTAAGGACTACAAAAAACATACATTAAGAAAAACACGCACCACCACATCCAAGAATGGAGAGTCCACAGCCTTTGCTCAGTCATCTCACAGTAAAAAGATACTTTTTTTTTTTTTTAGGGTAAATGGAAAGGGAAAAAGTGAGCACAAGGGGCATGATTGCTAAGACTGAGGAGGCATAAAGCAGGTGTAGCCCTCACCCCTGAGTTTCTCAAGGACCAGAAACTTTAGGATACATGATTGCCAGAAGATGGTTTTCTTTCAAGTCCAGAACCAGACACTGAACTCGAGAGTCCCCTACCACATGTTAATGAAAGTGTGGATTTTAATAAATATGTGATGGATTTTTGAACCACTTGATTTTATTTGAGAAGGGTGTCAGGCGCCTATCTGGAACACAGGATTGCTAGAATTGTGGAGAAACAGACTAGAACTAAAAGCCAAGCCCTCTTTTGCACAAACTTTATTTCTGGTACAGCAAATTATTCCTTTCACTCCTCTCATTCTTAGGGACTTTCTCTTTTTCCTGGAGAGTGGCAGAAATGCCCCATGACCTGATCCCAGGGGAGGGTGGGGTTGGTACAGACCCTGCTCCAGAGCACTCAGATCATTTACTTGGTGAAATGGGGGCTGATTTTGACTCAGATTCTGTCATGTGCACTGAGCAGAGGTTGGGTTTGATGTGTTTGCACTACTTGTCATTGCTGACTTGCACGGGCCCTTTGTTCAGAACCCCCTGTAGTTCTCATCCCTGCAGGTCTCATGCTCACATGAGACCCTGTGTTGCCACCCCATGAGTCAGAGCTCCCTTGGCAGAGGATGATCAATTCTCCTTTCCTTCCACGCTCCATCCTAAGTCTGTTCCCTGAAAAGACAAGGAGCCATATCTGGTATCTGGTATCTATATATGGCACTTCTAAGGATCTCCATCCCAAGACTTAGCCATCTGGTGGGTTTAGAGGCAATTTGAAGGTAGAGCTGATGTTAACCTGAAACAACAGAGGTAAAAGTGCATTTTGTTGCCCTATCTGTGGGATAGACAGCTGTGTCCACGGGTTCCTTCCATGTGCTGTCCCCTTTCACTAAGCAGCCCTCCATGTGTCAGCAGGTCTCAACAGGAGACTGAGAAGCAGAATGGAGACAGATCTTCCTCCTGAGGCACCAGAGCTGGCAGACAATAACCGTATTGCAAAGCCATGTAGGTTTAATAGGCAATGACAAAACACCCATCCTTCTCTAAGGCTACTCTTAGAGCAGTGCAGTTCTCCTCTGTCCCTTCTATATCTGCTGGAGAAGCCTTGAAAAAGTGAATCACAGTAACAGGTCTCTACTGACAGTAATCATGAGGGAGAAACCTTGACCAAGGACTGTCAGAAGAGCTGAGTCCTTCTTCCTTGCCCTTCTCTACAGGAGACCAACCTCTCTTGATCCCTGAGACTGTTTGCCTGTCAGATTTTGGATGTTGTTGCTCTTTCACAACAATCAAGCTGTTCTTGCTGAAGCACAAACTACCATTGCTATTGATCAACCATAAGGGGCAAAGCCTGTAGAAACAGCCTCCTCTTCCTCCTCCTCAGGCTACTTTCAGATCAGGTGCTGGCACTTTTCTGGCAGGGAGCACAGCAAGAAGTCAGGAAAGCTTCTTATCTTTTCAGATCTACCCCTATAGATATATATGACCCTTTTAGGACATGAGTATTAAATATGTCACTTAGTTCCAATACAAATGGTGCTTGGGAGATTCTCTGTTTTAATTAAGTGATAGGTTTGGTCCTCAGAGAGCTCAACATCTCCTTGGGTGAATAAATATTTTAATAACTCAACTTTGTCTCTCATAATCTTATATATAATCTGTGCATCCCACAGAAAAGCTTTCTTTTCCTTGACACTGAATACCAAATGAAGAACATTCCATCTGATTCCTCTGCTCTTTGCTGTCTGTCCTTGTACACAAGCTCTCAGCCAGCCTCTCAGACCAAGGGGGGAGCCCCCCCAGAACTCATATGCACAGCAGCCCTGTGCCCAGCCCACAGGACTGGCCATCAGCTGCGTCCTGCTTGGGTCTCCTCCCTCTGGGGGCTGCCTGAACTGTGTCACCTCTGAGTCTACCTCAGAATAGCAGCTGTGCATCTTCTAGCATCCATCTGCTTCACTGACCATCACCTTTCCCTCGCTGGTGGAAAAGACTTTCAAAAGGCTTGCTGGCACAAAGCAAACCTTCCCCTGCAGCTGGATCCTCCTGTCAGCAATCCAAGACACTTTTCAGTGCTTTCGGTTTGGGCACATTAAGTCTCTCTTCTTTTTTTTTTAAATCCCTAAGACAGCTGAGGAGGTGAAAGCAGGCCCCTGGTGGACTGTGGGATGGAAAAGAAAGAAACTCAAGTCTGAGAGCTGTGCATTAGCAGAAGAACTCATCTCTCACTACAGAGGCTGTGCTCGGTGTGCATCAATCTGAACATACCCATCTGGCAAGGAAAGGTGAACAAAGGCTGGATGCTGTTTTCTTACATGAGAGGGTCCTCAGTCTATAAGAGGAAAGAAGTGGGCAAAACAGAGGTTCAGATTAGAAATAAGGTTAGAAATTCTCCTCTACAGAATGTACCCAGGGCTGCATCAGCCCAACACCTTCTGCTGCCTTTGTAGCTGGAACTGCAGCCCGTGCTCAGGCCTCCGAGCAGAGCCCCTGGTTCGTTTCATTGCAGGAGGAAGCCCGTAGGTGCAGACTGGGGCACAACAGGGGTTAATTTCATCTGTGGCCTTATGTAATTTTTAATTGCCTGCATTTGACATCCGTGAGGCAAAGGCACCAAGAGCCGCAGTAGAAGTGCCGAGGAATAAGTCCGTGAGTAATTCCTGGTTTATTATCCTCACCTCACCGCGGGGCTGCCGGCAGCCTCCAGCTGCTCTCTGCTCCCCTGGGGTCAACACGCTCCACACGCCGCTGTGCCAGCCCCTGTGCCAGCCCCTGAGACAGCCCCTGTGCCAGTCGTTGTGCCAGCCCTGTTCCAGTCCCCATTCCAGTCCCTGTGCCAGTCGCTGTGCCAGCCCCTGTGCCAGCCCCCGTGCCAGCCCTCATGCCAGCCCCTGTGCCAGCCCCTGTGCCAGTCCCCATTCCAGTCCCCATTCCAGTCCCTGTGCCAGTCCCTGTGCCAGTCCCTGTGCCAGCCCCTGTGCCAGCCCCTGTGCCAGTCGCTGTGCCAGCCCCTGTGCCAGTCCCCATTCCAGTCCCCATTCCAGTCCCTGTGCCAGTCCCTGTGCCAGTCCCTGTACCAGCCCCTGTACCAGTCCCCGTGCCAGTCCCCGTGCCAGCCCCCGTGCCAACCCCCGTGCCAGCCCCTATGCCAGCCCCTGTGCCAGTCCCTGTGCCAGGCCCTGTGCCAGCCCCTGTGCCAGTCCCTGTGCCCGTCCCTGTGCCAGCCCCTGTGCCAGTCGCTGTGCCCGCCGAGCCGGGCACGCAGACAGGCACAGCCTCCCCGGTCGGTGTGGGGACAGCCCCGGCGCTCTGCGGTGGGAGGCAGCAGCGGCTGCCCCAAAGTGTACAATGTTTCAAAAGCACCCTGGCCACGGTGCTTTGCTTTGTGTGCTGCAGCACAGGCTGAGAAACAGCTACTGCAGTAACAAAAATACTGCCCATGCTGGAGAGGGACAGATTGCAACTCTGCTGCAGCTCACTGACCTCTAACTGCAATCACCCTGGAGCAGCTTGGAGCAGGACATTTTGGGCCCCTCACTGCAACACAGTCTTTGAGATGCTGGCGCATGTCCAGAGAGGGGCAGTGAAGCTGGGGAAGGGTCTGGAGCACAAGTCCAATGAGGAGTGGCTGAGGGAGGTGGGGCTGTTTAGCCTGGAGAAAAGGAGACTCAGAGGGAACCATATCACTGTGTACAACTGCTTGAGAGTATAGCCAGGTGGGGGTGGTTTCTTTTCCCAAGTAGCAAGGGATAGGTCAAGAGGAACGTACTTCAAGTTGTGCCAGAGGAGGTTTACTTGGATCTTAAGAAAAAAATCTTTACTAAAAGGATAGTCAGGCACTGGAACAGGTTGTCCAGAGAGAAGTGTTCAAAAGGCATGTGAATGTGGCACCAGGAAATATGGTTCAGTGGTGAACTTGGCAGTTCTGGGTTAACAGGTTCAATGAGCTAAGAGGTATTTTCCAACATAAACTATTCTATAATTCCATGAAACAGCCCCTGTGTGCAGGTCTCTGTCTGGGTTTGGGTGAAGCAGGTCCTCACAGTCAGCATGAGCTCCAACCCCCAGCAGCCTCATCTGGAATCCAGGTCTTAATATTAGGGGCACAAAATGCGCTGCTTTTCTTAGATCCCTCCATTGCTTGTTGTCCTTGTGCTGCAAAGAGCTGTGGGACACCACGGAGCTCCCAGAGAGGCAGCCCCTGCCTGGTGGAAACTGCTGTGTCTCCCTTGATGGAAACCCTCGAGCCCTCCAAGGAGCTCACAAGGGCTGAGGAGGCGCTCTGTGGCATCTCTGGAATATCTTACAGACCACTTTTCAGATCAGAAGTAAGAATCTAACACTAATTCAGGATCCTCTTCTGGGACATTGTGGAAGTATTTGGAAACCTAGACAGCACTCAGGAAACACTGCTTTCATTGGGCAGGGTTTCATTGAGACACTGAAGGCTCACTGCTTGCAGCTTTCATGCTATGATGTTCACTTGACTTCTTGGGATATATTTAGCTAATCATTATCATTTAATACCTTTGTACCTGTAGATATTGCTGCAGCACTTATGTGACACACTTCTGCTACTGGCTGTTACGATCTGTCTTTCCATTTAAAATAGTCCAGTCTGTTTAGGAAATACAAGTAAATTCAATTTGCACTCTTAAAAATGTGAATTTTCTTCTCTACTCCTTCAGGTTGTGAAGCAAACTTTGAAATCATGTCCTGGCCACACTGTGAAAAAGCTCAGCAGCTCAGCCACGAGTATACCGGGTGACTTTTAAGCTAAGCTCTCGGCTTTGTGGGGGTTTACATGCAGTTTTGAATGTGAGGGGCTGTGAATAATAATAGTAGTCTTGAGGCAACGAGGTGTAATGAGGTAAACAGTATGAGATTTTCCCACTGAGTTGAAATGAGACTCCTTCAAATCTTTTGTGAAATTTTGACACAGCTCACAAAAACATTTTCTGAGGAGCATGTGGGCTGCAATATTGGGAACAGGTTCTTCCAGTGGTAACAAGGATACTGCCTCAGAAATTACATCCAAGCATTTTCAGAGCTGAATATCTTATAAATATACACTTTATGCTCTATGTATGAGACTGGGCATGGGAGGGTGCATCTGTTTTCCAGCAGAAAGGATCTGAATGATGCTGTTTGAAGAGAGGAGCTACAGCTCAAAGATGAAATCTTAGTATGAAGTATCTTACAAAACAAGAAAGCTAGACCAAGATTCAGAATATTTGGGGTGAGAGGGATGCAAATCATGCCACACAGCAGTGACTTCAATGCAGTAGCATGAATACGAGTCCCTCACAAAACTCATGAGTATTCTTTGATTCAGACAGTTTTTGTCCCTGTGAAGACTACCTGAGATGCAGGCTCTGAGTGAAAATCATCTAGGGCAATCAGTAGAAGTTCCACTTGCTATTCCCTTCCCATTATCTTGGTATTTGGGGCCTAATGTGTTCAAATATTTCTAATCTTACATCTTAAAACCAATAACATGCACTTCTTCAGCAGTGCTTTCATGAGGCAGAAGTTCAGCTGGCTGCCTGTGTGCACACAGACTGACTGATTAAAACAAGAGTATATTTGTGTTTGCATTTGCTCCTCCTCTGTCTTTTCATGCTTTAAGCTAGAAGCCTAATGTGGCCATCCATGTTAAAAATTTTGTGAGGTGCTGCACCTATATGAAGGCAAACCCCAGTACCAACACAAGCCAGGGGATGAAGAGATGGAGAGGACTTCGGGGTGCTGGTGGAAGAGAGGCTGGACATGACCCAGCAATGTGCACTTGCAGTCTAGAAAATAAATCCTGTCCTGGGTTGCATCAAAAGCAGTGTGGGCAACAGGGCAAGGAAACGGATTCTGCCCTGCTCTGCTCTGAGAGAGCCCACCTGGATCAATGTCTCCAGCTCTGGGGTCCCAGCACCTGTTTGAGCAAGTCCAGAGGAGGGCTACAAATACAGAACATCTCACATGTGGAGATAGACTGAAAGAGCTGGGATTGTTCAACCTGGAGAAGGGAAGGCTTCAGTGAGACCTCATTGCAGCCTTTCAATACTTAAAGGGGGCTTATAAAAAAGGTGAGAACAGACTTTTTAGCAGGGCCTGCTGGGAAAGGATAAAGGGTAGTGGTTGTAAACTAAAAGAGGGTAAATTCAGACTAGATATAAGGAAGAAATTTCTTATTGAGAGAGAGGTGAAACACCAAAACAAGTTCCCCAGAGAAGCTGTGGATGACACATTCTGGAAGACATTTAAGGCCAGGCTGAGCAGGGCTCTGAGCAACTTGGTGTAGTTGAAGATGTCCCTGCAAAATGCAGGGAGGGTATTAGACTAGATGGGCTATCAAGGTCCCTTCCAACTCAGACTATTCCGTCATTCTATGAAAAACATCAAGGCCCTGAAGCTGAGCTTCTGCACTAAGTTGATTTGAAGAATAAATTTTGAAAATATAAAATTAGGCTTTTAGCAGCCTGCCTGACAGAGGCAGAGATATTGTGTGGGCAAACTGTTCCAGAACACAGCTGTGCAATGGTTATTAAGAGCTGTACTTCCATAACAACAGCGCTGGAAGCTTTCCTTAGTAAAGAACGATAAGCAAGTTTCAGCTTCTTCCTTGCTGAGACCTGGAGGCAGCGCTGTGCTTGGTTAGCTCTGGTGCATTATCCTGTAATAGCTAAGCAATATATTTTGAGTGAAGGTTGAATAATAGAGTGTTTTCTCTCTCCTCTCCCCCCCACCCCCCACCCCAATTTACTTTCAGAACAGCATCTTCCATTGTTGGTTATTGTCATTATCAACTGATTTCCCCAATGACTTCTCTAACCATCATTTCTAGCTTCTGGGCATTAAGCAAAGATTGCAGCATAATTGGATTAATTTAGAGACTGACTTTGAACAGCGTAATTGATTTTAATTTTATTCTGTTTTCTCCAGCCACTTTTTTTCACTAAGAATCGTGTCAGCCTGTGAGCCTGGGCATGCACTTGAGTCTTCTACAGGAAAAGCCTTCATGAGTGGGAGCCCCTTCTTGCTCAGTTGATATCTTCAGCCTTGCTCCATGCATCCCTCCACTAGGGAGGGGTTCCTGCTGGGCTTCAGGCCCCTTCCTTCTGCCACCCTGCGAGGGCTCGAGGTGCCAGAGGAGGCATGAACCAACTCACTTCTCCACCATCACTGCAGGGGTTGCTTCATGCTGCAGGAAGGGTTTTTTTCTCTGGCACAGGGTCTGTCACTGTCATGACATGTGGGGACCAGCTTGCCCAGCTCTCCCCATATGGACCCTGCTTCAGGGATGCTCTGCATTGGTTCTAACATCACAGGGGGCTTTCCAGGCATTTAGCTGCATTGCTGCCATAGCCAGCACAGCAAACCTTGTGTCCTGCCGTGGTTTCTGGCTGGGTTTTGATTCTGTGTCTCGCAGATGTGGATGTGGAGTGCCCTGTGGATGCTGCAGCAGGGCCTGTGGGTGCCTGGTCAAGCCCTTGAAGCAAAATGCACTCATCAGGGATCCCCAAAACACACCTCATGGTTCACTGCAAAGCTTTCATTTCTTTGCAAAACATCTTCTCTTGGTCTTCACCACACATCTTCACTGATTGTTAGAGAATGAAAAGGTTTTTAATTATAAATTAGAATAATTATGAAAATTTCCACTGAGTAGCGTGGCTACAGACCATGCTCCTGAGTAGCTCTGAGTTCCCTGAGCCATTTCAGCTCCTCTCAGCTGACTGCAGAGGTGCTCAGTGTGTGCCACTCCTGCTATGGGCAGGGGTTTCTCTAGGATATTTGGGCAGTGGTTATCTCGAAGATGGAGCTGCCCAGGACTAATATAGGATCTTAGCGTGAGTCACTCAGGCTTGTACTACCTGTTACAACTTACACATAACTCATGGACTTTTGCATTCCCAACAAGTCCAAGGTTGGCATCCCACTAATGTCAGCAGACCCAGAATGTCCTTGCCACACTTTTGGGGAGCACCTGGGTCTCATATTCATGTGTGGCAACACACTGCTGTGGTCACATCCCATCATGTCCTCTCAAAGTAGAAAAGGAAAAGGGATATAATTGTGTTACTGCCTCCCACTCCAGTGCCAAGAAACAACAGAACTAAAACCAGTGTTGGTCCTTCCTGTTGTTTTAGTGAAATGGAGTGGTGCTGCCCAGCATACAATTAGATCCTCTGAAAGCCACCAGATCTTATGCTTGCAGCAACCTGGTATCCTATTTCCAAATAAATCAGAGATAGAAGGAATGGAGACAAGTTAAATCCCACTCTCTCGGAAAATCAGCTGCTCCTCAGCTGTCAGCATCTGCTGCAGGCATCAGCCTTGGGGTGCATATCCCCTGCCTGCACTGCTGCCTGAAAGTGCCACAAGGCAAAAAACCATCTGTCCTCCTGCTTTGCCATACAAAACTGCATATGTGCACTTGCAGGTGGAATTCATGTCCTTTAGCACATAAAGACCATGATTATTGTGGGAATGTTGTAAAATCATAGTTGCTGTAAGGTACACAATAGATTTTCCCACTTCTCCTGCTTGGTATTGTCTTGTGTTGGGTATTTTGTTGTTGTTGTTGGGGGGGGGGTTGTTTTTGGTTTGGTTGGGGTTTTTTCTTTTTTTTGTTTGTTTGTTTGTTTGGTTTGTTTGTTTGGTTGGTTTGTTTGTTTGTTTGGGGGTTTTTTGTTTTGTTTTTGGTTTTCTTTTTGGTTTTTTGGGTTTTTTTAATAGAACTTTTCCCCATAAGTTGCTAAGACACTAATACTGAGTGCTTGTGGGTGCTTGACCAAAACAAAATGGCCAAAGGAGATTGTAGCATCGGGCTACATCTGTTGTTCTTGGGTCTCTGGGCGTTTCTCTCAGAGGGGGGAGGTGACGCGACTTTTGGGGGAGGTAAAGGACAGACCTGGGGGCAGTTTCTCTCTCTCGCTCTCGGCATCAGAGAGGTCGGTCAGGCTGCTGTTTGCTTCGGGAAGAGTTCACTGTCATCACTCTGTCCCATCCTGGGAAATCTACTGTCATCTGCTCCTGTGCCCACGAATTCTGAGCTCACCTCCTCCAGCCCTGCGGGGCCGGCCCTGTCCCACCCCGCAGCCGCTTCTTCAGCGCTGCTTTGGGGCTTTCTGCTACTCTGTACCCTCGCACTGCCCCTGCCCTGCCGGGACATCCCTGCTGTTCCAGCTACCACTGCAGAGGTTCTGATAGATCTCATCCATCAGCCTGGGATTTTCCACCGTTCCAGCTTGGCCTCTTGGAGTCCCACAGGGGCACCAAGATCAAACTGCCCCGGGCTTTGTGAAACAAAGCCCCTCGAGGTTCCCTGCCCCGGGTTTTGTGAAACAAAGCCCCTCGAGGTTCCTGGTTCTGCTTATTGTTAATGCTGTAGTTGTTGTTGTTTCTTTACTTTATTACACATATTAGTGAAGAACTGTTATTCCTATCCCCATACCTCTGCCTGAAAGCCTCCTTAATTCTCTAAATTAGAATAATTTGGAGGGAGGGGATTTGAATTGTCCATCTCTAGGGAGGTCCTGCCCCTGCCTAGCAGATACCTGTCTTTCAAACCAAGACATCTTGTGTTCTTAGCTCTCAGACTTTTGTAGGAGGCACACCTTTAATCATTTGCCTTTTGGGTTTTGCTTCCAGCTTTCCAGGTTCTCCCTGGTAGCACAAAGCCAAAAAGACAAGACTGCAGAAGCGATGCTGTTGCGCACACACAGTGTCCCACAAAAACTCCTCTTCCCAGTGCCTGGAAAACTTTATCCCTTGCCCATATTCACCTATTCCCCCTCTTCTGTCTCAGTTCCCCTCATTACACTCACACTTCTTCCATGCAGATGTTAGGACTGTGCAGGCTATAATGCACTGGAAGATTTCTGTCCTCCGCAAACATCTGAACTTATCCAAAACGACCTAGCTCATCTGTTCGTAAAATCCAAATGTCCCCAGCGTTTGGGAGTATTTGGGTTTGGGATTCTGATTCAGGCTTCTCTAGAGAAAACATTGAAAAGTCACTGCATTTTAATTCATGCAGCAAATGAAGCTTGAAGGTGCTTGGTGCTACTATAGGAATGCGCTGCCTGAAACCAGTATCTGCTTGCAAACCTGCTGGGACTAATTCAGCTCTGACAGAGTTTTAAGTGTTATAGATACACATTATAGTATTATCTTTTTGCAAATATTAAAATGAATGTTATATATGTGGTGTTGAAATAACTGCTGTAAGGATACGGATTTTATGGTTTTGTTTAGTCAAAGTGAATAGTTATGCTTGAAACTGAGCTGTCTGAATATGTGAAGAGGACCCTGCTATTGATATGCCAAACTAGCAGCACCTGCCACCTGAAGAAAGCATGGACCACAACCCAAGCTGGAGGTGACAATGGAGACACACCAAGAAACAGGTATGCTCTAAAAAGACGGACCCAAGGAGGAGCCATGCTAAACAGTTCCTGGAATATGGAAACTAGTTTGTGGAAAAGTTTGAATATGCAACAGACTGATGCAATAGAAAGAGTATTTAAAGAATGTCTCAAACATAGCAGGTGTGCACCTGGCTAAGTGCCAAGTCACCCAGGCCATTAATCCTTTACTTGATTTCTGTCTCCTAATTGTCTAATATTTTATTTTTATTTTATTTTATTTTACTTTATTTTATTTTATTTTATTTTAAAATTTACCAGGAAAGTGGACCTCATTTTTCACATATGTAAGTATTGTTTTACTTTTAGTGTGCTCTTTACTTCTCATCACTTCTGTATATCCCACAAAAGACAGGTTTTCTCACAAGATGATGCCTTGGCACATTCACTCAATGACTTCCCGGTGGCAGCAGGGGAATAAACCATGAGATTAAACTGTCCAATCAATTGCCCTCCTGCCTGTGCTATGTGCATTATTTCCCACCGTGCACATTCAACATTATACTCTGTGACCATTAACTCAGTGGGTACTGTTAGACAATGAAACATTAGAGAGCAGCACGCTAATAAAATGTTTAATGAATTACGTGATATCCTTACCAGCAGCTACAGAAGAGTTGGTCTGGGGAACAGGGACTGTGTGCTAGGAATGTTGTACATGAAATAGGGATGTCCATGCTAATAAGCAAATGCTCCTTTATCACAGAGCTGGTGTGGAAATGTTGAGCTGGAGAGAAAACCGAGTTTGAGGAAAATATCCCTCTGTATTAGAGAGGTGGACAGAGCATGCATTGCCTCCCAAAAACTCGCTTTTTGATGCCATATGGCTTAACATCTCAGCAGGACATTAATGCCAAGAAATTTAACAAGAATTTTTCTGCACTGCCAGGTTGCCAAGTGTTACTCCTTGCTCCCCAAATCTGCCATTCAAATCTTACTTTCTGCTCTCTTCTGCTTTCTGAAACATGACACAGAAGTGCACTTCTTCCCAAGGAAAGGTTTCAGCTTTGAAGCTGCCCCATTAGGGCTTCTCATTCCCAGCTGATGCCCTTTCCCACCAATGCTCTTGTACTTGCCAGGCTAGAGAACTCTCATGGGCATCTTCTGGACAGCCTGGATTTGGCAAAGCTGGATTTGTGAAAGAAGCAGCACCATTCTCCTGGCACAGAATAATTTCTTGTTCAGGAAAGACTTGAACCAAGGACTTCTGATGAGATGGGAACTAATTCATGCCCAAAAGAGCCTCACAGGGAGTGAAAAGCAATTATCCAGCCATGGGCAGGGCAGGGGCATAGGGATGCCACCGTCCAGGATCTACACACACAGCTGGCTCACCACTGCCTTGTGACATGCTTCTGGTGAGAAATGAAAGGCTGAGGAAGGGCAGAAGGTTATCAGGCACTTCCAGCTGGGCAGCTGAAGCTGCCCACTGCTGGCTCTCCTCTCTTAAATATTTTTTCTCAGGTTTTCAATGGGCCAAGTAGAGTTTCTTTCATTATGTCTCCTGCAAGATTACTGTGCAAGTTAATGGTGTACTGTTAGGAAAGGGGCTGTTGACATATAGTCTGACCTATTCTTTACCTATTTTCACCTATTCATTTATGTTTGCTTTGAATTAGCTGGTGAAGTCTCTTTATCAACATTATTTATAGGTTTTATGCATTTCAAGACTGCTGCTTTGTTCCTAGGCTGTACTTGTTTCTTAATCTAACGAATCATCTAATACATTTTGAAGCCTGTAGTCGTGCATTTCTGTACCCGAGCAGGTGTTTCTATATAAGGAAGTTAAACTAGAATTTTCTGTGGCCTGCTCATTGCAATTGGCTCAGTACCAGCACGGACACAGTGATAGGGCTTTGGAAGTGCAGCTCAAAGCCCCGTGTCAATCTTATTGGGCAAAGAGCCAAATAGCCCACCTAGACCATAGGTTATTAAAGAGCCTGCACAGAGGTGCACGAGGCTTTTTGGGATTGCTTTAGCCAGTGTAACCATGCTTGGTACGCTGTGCTCGGCTTATCTCTTTTCATTTTGTAACGTTTGTTATTTTGCCGTTATTAAAATCTTTATTTTACAAAGCATATCCTGAGAAGCTGTCTCGCTATTTATTAAGCCATTTCTCCGCTGGCTGGACCCTTGGAGTTATTGGGGGGAACCCCAGTAGAAGCCTTTTCATTCTTCCTCATAAATCAAATTTTGGACCTTGATGAATCATTTTGCTGTGCTGATCTGAATTGTCTTTCATCAGATCTTCATCTCTTAAAGAAGTGAACAGGCTATTCCAGGTGTACCTGTGTAAAGATTTCATCTATATATTCCAGTCTCATTATATATTTCTCTGGCTATTTTACATTGTTATCCTGAATTGAAAGTACAGCCCCCTAAGATTCTTTCCATGTTGTGTCTTTCCAGGTTTATTTGATAGCACACGTCTTAGATTTTTCTATCCCCTTGTGAATTAGAATAGCTTTTCGTTTCAATTGCATTTTAATCCATAAATAGTATCTCATTTTCTCACTTTCTCCCTGTATTTTGTATCTGGGTGAGTTCCATCCTATTTATTTCATGTCTCCTTTGTATTAGTAATTTCCCTCAATTTCATATATATGTGACTTCAATTAATATATTCTTTATTCTCCACTCTAGATAATTAGTAAAAGCATAAAAGAACAGGTGCATGTTATTTAACAAATGTCTCTGCTAGTGCACCTGCCAACCTATAAGTTGTTAGTTCCGCTATTTATTTCTCATGTTTAAATTTATTTATAAAAGATCTCTTAACCCTAGTAAATGATGTTGAGATGAAGGTTTTATGGACATTCTCACAAAATATTCTACAAATAACTTCAAGTATAACAGTAGGAGGGGGTCATATGAGATAACCATTGCAGTCTCTTTTGTCTGAATAATCTGCATTACACATGTTGTTTTCTTAGAGCTGTTTGGTTTGTAATATTGGTGTTACCTGTTACCCATGACAAAAAGGGGTACTCAGAAAAGCATGGCATTTCTGTGCTTTGCATTTTTGATGGTTTTATTTTTAAGTCAAATTTTGTGGCTCTGAAAGGATATTGCCTTTCAAAGGAAAAATAGATGGTCTTCCTTCTGTGACAAAATTACACCAGTATACTGGAGATAAAAGTTACTTTTTCTAGCTTCAGAACCTCCACAAAGCCTTTTCATGACTATTTGTGTTTACAGTTGTCGTGGTTTAGGGATTTAGTGCTCTCACTGAAAACACCTCCACTTGTCCCCTCACTCACTTCCTATTCCCCTTCCAGTTCTCCCCTGTGTCAACTGGAGAGGAGAACTGGAGAAACAAAAGGCAAAGATCATGGCTGGAGATGAGAAAAATTTACTGGAAACAGCAATGAGAGGAGCAAATGGACAGTAACAGCAACAATATTAATAAGAAAAGTGTGCAAGTGAGAGACAGAATGATTCACATGAAAAATGCTCACCTCGGGATCCACACTTCCCTCATATGGAAAATGGGGTGAGGTGGTGTAGAGTAATCGACAGGTCCTAGCCAAGCCCTCTCCTGGCTACTGCAGAAATCAACCCTGTCCTGTTGATTCAGTGAAATTCATCAAAATTCTGTTCCATCTGCTATGGAAGTCACCTCCATGAAAGGTAAAATACTGGGTTTTTACAGCATAAATCAGGGTCTTGTTTCTGAAATGTGATTCAGTTCTTCCAATAATTTATTGAAAATTTATTGAATCCCTCTATAAGTTTCCTTTTTATAAATCGTATGTACAAGAACAGAAAAAATTTGGAATACACTGTAAGCATACTGTCCCAGAATTGCAAAAAAGGGTAATTTTTCCGCTTCAAGAGGAACAAATTATCCCTGTTTCTCTATTAGTCTTTGTATAAGCAACAAACTGATGGACAACTCATATTGCTTTAGTTTCTCTCCTCCCGATTTTGTGGCACTCCCTGCTTACAATATCCCAGACTTCACACTTTCAGAAAAAGCTTTCAAAGACCTGCATCTTGTACAGAGAGCACCTGTTCCTCTCTTGCTGTTTCTGAATAGAGCATGGAAACTGAAAATCCTGAACAATTTTACTGATCTTTGACCTTCTGGAAAGCCTTGGGCCTTGCCAAATTTCTAAAGTTTACATCTGTGACATGGTTTCTTAGCCCAGAGACCAGTTGAGTAACTGGTCTTACTACCAGAGACCAGTTAGGATTAATTGGTTCTCCCCAACTAGTGGGAGAAGTAGGATACCTTCAGATCCCTAGGACACACCTCCCATCCTGGTACCAAAGAACTTCTGCAAAATCTCTAAGCACTTGCAAAACAATTCCTTATCAATATTTCTTTTAATAATGAGGGGTGAGGTGGGGTGGGGGTGTTCCTGTTTAATGAGAAATAGACTAAAACAGCCCACACATCTCACATTACTACTATTTGCTTATTTAGAGATCACACCTGTATTTTGTGGAAGAAGCACCTTCTTATATGACACCTTTCCTTTGCCCCTTTTTTTTGATATGGGAGATTTTCCCACACAGCTTTTCAGCATCACAGCCATGCTTCATTCATCATTCATTTCACATCCTTTATAACTCGTAAATTGAACTGCAGAATCGCTTACACAAACACTGTAAAAAAGATAATTCAAAGTGCATAAAGGTCTCAGCTGAGTATTCCCTGTCTGTACAGATAGTTGTACTGAGAGCAGTTTTGTAGGGCCTAAAAGAGCATCAAATATTTCCAGATGTTTGTATCTGCAAAATCAAACTCGCAGCAAAAAAACACAGTGCCAGAAATGCCTTGAATTAATGTCAAATAAACAATGAGACTGAAAAAAAAGTTACTGTGGCCCATGACTGCCAGTACACAACTACAGTGGTCCACAGACAGTGATAGGCTATCAGGATACATACAATTGTTTTAGACTTTAATTACACAGACCAAGTGGATCGGTCTGACAAAAAATAAAAAACAATTGTTCTCACCCAGTTCAGTGAGTATTTCCCACTGAAGAGATATTACTAAGTGATAGTGCATAATTTTGCTAGGGAAACTTGACCTATTTGCTTGTTTCTCCCTGGTAATAAGCAAAGACAATTAATCCCATATGTTGAGCTGATGAGTAATGGTTCCTTGTAGAAGCAATGGTGTCACATGCCAGTACATACATCAGCATTAATCTCTGTTAATCACACAGAGAACAATGACAGTTTACTGAATTTTGTTGTTCAGTAAGCTCTACACCAAACTGCTCTACACCCTAGACTGCTGAAACATTGTTCAGGAAACAGAACTGTAAGTTGAAGAAGTAGATGGAAAATCTGCCATACTGCACACAGACCTGCCTAAACCTGCCCTGAGCTTCACTTCCAGCTCCATACAGCTTCCCTCTTCCTCTGAGGGGCCATCCCACCTGTCTGCAGGCTTTCTTGTAAATGCAAGTGCACTCCCTGGCACACAATTTTTTAAAATGCTCACATGCTCTCCTTTTTGAAAATAGTAAAATATTTAAGCTAGAAGAAAGAAAAGAAATGGAAACACATTCCCTAAAACTCCAGGAGCTGGCCTGCTCTGCTTGCACATTGGCAGACATTTCTTTTCTTACCTCCGCTGCGGTGAGCTCCTTTCAAATGTGAAATCCTCTTCTGGGTGCAGGGTGCTACTGCTGGCTAGTGCTGACATGGATGGCTCTGTCAGACAGAGCTGGCTGCCAGTGGCTGCAAACACCAAGCCAGAAACACACGCAAGGACCTCGGCTTGTCCTTCAAAACACAGGGCATGGGAAAGTGCTCTGCCAAACTGGAGTCAGCGAAAGGAGAGTGATGGTCACAAAAAGAAGGACATTTGAAACGCAGTTGATAAGTATGCATTGCACTGTGTCCTTCTACACACAGAAACGACTGGTAAGTCTCTCATTTCCCCAAGGGATTTTGTGAGCTGCTTCAGGCACACTGCCCAAAGCTGCTGCTTCCCCGAGCTCCTGTGTTAACTCTGTAAGACCAGCAGCAAGTGGCTTTGGAAGTGAACAGTCAATTTGCTGTATTGGTTGCACTGGCAGTCTGATAATTGCAATGGTGAAAACTGAGCCAGGGGATCCAGAAGGGTTTTTTGGAACAGGCTTTCAGCAGCTTTCTGACTCCTGTAGGGGAACACCTTCAACATTCACAAAAGAACAGTGACCTCATTGTGAAAAACTGCTCTCAAAGGCCCTGTCTCCTGTTTGCTGTTTCATATCATTTTGGTGAATTATTCTTTAAAGGCATTTTCCTTCCATTTTCTTGAAGCACTATTCTGTCTTTGTGCTTATGCCAACAGCCTTTGGGCTTTGTCTGCACTGAGACTGGAAATCTTTCATTCCCCTCTCTCCAAGCCAACCATGTTCAAACAGCGCTTGTGGAGAGGTGCTAATGTGCTTTCCCAGGCCTCTTCAGACATGATTTAAAAGCTAGTACTTAAAAGCATAACACAGAGAAATGCATTTGCAAAAGGATACATTTTTCTTCCACTTGGAGCAGAACTATCTCATTTTCTCTGAGAAACTGAGCCAGAAGTCATTTGATTTCGTGCATACTAGCTGAGTTATAATTTAATTGAGGATGTATTTTATCTTTGGGGTTGTTTTCAATCTTCCTTTTTTTCAGTGCTTCAAACTCTGTGATGGCTCTCCTTCAGACTTTACCAGGCTCACCTCACGTCCTCTCCACCTGTGGAACAGTAATAGGAGTAATGTGTGATGTATACTGAAACTGGAAGTGGTTTGGGTTCCATTTGGAAGATGCTGCCTTCCATTTTAGAAATAAAACTTGATCCTAATTTTTTACTGTCAGTTCCAGATTTTCTGTAATATTCAGCTCTTTGGATATTTCATTCTTCTGAATAACTCTTTCAAACAGTACATTTCAAACTGTACATTCCTGTCTAATACCTTCATATTAGACAGAAAAAAATTCTTTTAATAATCTTTCTTTTTTAATTTTTTCTTTTAATAAGAAAATTTATTTTTCTGCAGAAAAATGCTATACTATGGTCAAGTTTTCAATTTCCAGGGATTAAATAATCCATTCTTCCTTGCTTCACTGAAGACTGTGTTCATACTAAACTCTTTTCTTTGCTTCTACACCTTTGAATGTGCTGACACTACTTTTCCTTGGGCTGAAGCTGTGCTCTTGTACTCTCCCAGACACAGTTGCCCCTGCCTCTCTCCAGCTCCTTGATACACTGTGCTGAGGGGTCAAGCCGAGTGGTCACTTAGTGGCACTTGTTTTGGTGACCTTTATTATTTTCGTACCTGCCTTAAGCCTTTGGAGATGGACCACCGATTCCTTCCATATTCAGCCAGTTGAGTCAATGTTTTGGAGACTTGTTACTGTCTCATTATAGCACATCCAGTACACTGAATATACTTTGTCCTGTGCTGGAGCTTGAGGCATTGCCTGTTAGATCACAAGCATCTTGTGATGCCACAAGCAAACCACTTATTATGAAGAAAATAAGACACCTATATGTTTGGGTGTCTAAATCCCAAAATGAACTCTATCAGCTTGGATCCTCATCTCAACCCTCACTGAAACTCTTCTGGCAAGGAGCAGGTCTCAAGACACCTTCAAGGGTCTGTGCTGAAATGTTACACTGCAAATGTTGCTCTAACACCTTCCCTGAGACTAGTTTTCTTCAGCTTCTGGAGTATGTTGAGCCTGGAATAGAATGGGCTGAACTTCCACATTAAATACTTTGTAATGCAAAGTGGAACACTTTGGAGAAATGCCATCTGTACAGCCTAGCCTGAGAAGTGATGGAGAAGTATCTGCCTGCAGACCCCATTTCTGTAAACTTGTTAATCAGAGCTCTCTTGACTGCATGAATTTCTCAGGATTACCTCATTAGGCAGGTGCTTCCTCTGTCCCTTCTAAGGTGACTACCTGCCATGTATGTGAGCAGATACTGCTTATTTGGGAGCTAATGAAATAATTTGTATGTAAGAAAGAGCTACTACAAAATACTTGCAGATAGAAATAATTTTCCCCACTACAATAAACTTCATGTGTTTGTGTCACAAATAGCGCAGTATCAGGGAGAGTGCATCAAGGGCAAGCTTTTAATACATGTATCTTGTTTGATGATGGAGAGGGAGGATGTTATTCTCGTAGAAAAAGAAAAATTGATTTGTTTGGTTTAGTCAGCAATTTACCGAGTTAATTTACTTGCTGTATATGAACATGTTCACACTCCTGGGCAATTGCTATATTATTATAAATTGAATTAAGTAATAGGATGGAAAAAAGGATTTGGATGAATGGTGTTTTATATGAGCAGAACATACAAGAATCTTGAGCTTTATTGTGCTGCATTTTTAAATTGCTATCCCCTCTGAATGTTTTTTTTTTCCCCACTGACAAGCTACTTGCTGGATGCTGTAGCAGCACAAGGTCAAGTCTGCCCAGCGATGGGTCTCTGGTACTCAATGTTTTTTAGATTTAACAAGGTGGTATCTCCTAGGGCTTTGGGTCAGTGAGAAGATAAACAGCTGACAGACTGACTGTGGCATAAATTCCCAGTCAAATAACTTGGACCCTCTTCCTCAGCTGTGGGAGGTCTTCTTTTCTCCCACAATTGTGTCCTTGGCAGAATGGCAGAATGAGAAACATGTAGAAAATTGGTAGCATTCCTAGGTGTAAGCTGAGAAAAACCTGTTGGCTTCAATGGGGTTATAGAAGAGCACAGTATATATCTCAAAAACAGAAAACTAAATAAGGAATAATATCTTTGGTAATATCATAAATGGAGGGGGGAAGCATAAATATATTTCTCTTAAGCAGAAATTATCAATTGTGGCTCTTTTTGGAATAAGACTGGGGGAAATGGGTAGGAGGAAAAATTGTAACCCTGCAGGGCGATTGTGTTGAGGCTGTCACCTGATGGTAAAATGAAGACCAGCTATTGTAGCCCTTTCCAGGAACAAAGTCTGAGCCTCATATTATAATGGTAAATTTCTGAGCCACTCCAACTCCCCTGCAGCTGAAGGACTTCCTGTGCCATATAAAGAGCAAAGGGTGTCTTTTTTTCTGTGCTGAATTGGGCTAGCTCTTTCTCATAGCAAGACTTAAATGCCTTGTCTTCTCAGTATTTCAGCTTCAGAGTTAGTGGGTACCAAGAGATGGAAATGAAACTGTTTGCTATTAAGTATAAAAATGAAAAAGAAGTAGATTAAGCTAATTGATCTACAACCTCCTTGCTTACAGTTTAGGAACTCCTTGGAGAATAAGATAAGGAGATCTGAGTGGTACTGCTTTGAGGAAATAAAGAATGCACACAATGAGTGGTGACAGAAATTACAAATATTTGGAACATGGATGTAGAAAGAAAAACATTGTCCTTGCCTCACTGTACTGACTTCCTGAGGAATACAGGAACAGTTTCCAGCACCTTAGATGGCTTTTTGTTCTGCGCTGGAACAAGATCAATTTTTTAGAACAGTATTTCCAACTTCTGAAACTAGTCATGCAGCTTTGGGCAGTCTGTTGGGTGTTTAATCCATTTTAATTTCTAGTTGGGCTTTGAGAGGATGTTTTGAAATGTGTGCTGTAAGGAACCAATGGCACCATCAGGCTAAATAGGATTTTACAGCAAATTTATTATAATAAAGATGAAACATATACATCTGCTGAGTCACTTCAAACAACATTATTTAAAAGGAAAAGTACAAAGGTTGTTGCTGACATTTAATCCATCACCTTGGTTTTAAATGAAGACACATAGCTAAGGACAGGAAATAATACCTGCTACAGGTGACAGTCTTCAGCCATACAAACTCTCTGCTTCCACACCAGAACTAGAGCTGTCTCAGCTGGAACTCATTTGAATGTTTCATGCATGCTCTTGGGCTCCAAATGAGCTGTCACTTCTCCATTAAAACAAAAATGCTCAAGAAAACCAATATGAAAAGGATTTTTATGTTCTGTTTAACAAAGCTACATGTCCAAAGTATCTAAAAGAGGGCAGTGGAAAATGAGTGAAATTTTTTCACTGCAGTGATTCATCTCATGAAAGCCCCAGCATGAAGCATCATTAGGTCTGCCTGGTGTGAATGCACTGAGTCAGGTTATAACATGGATAAATAAGTAAATTTTGCACTCCCAAGCACTTTCATCTCTGTCATGACCATTACATGACAAACAGCATTTTGCCAAGAAGCAGCCTTATCTTCTGGCTGAGGTAATTAATTATTGGTTGAGGAGGGGTAGCCTGTCAGCTCCCAAGCAGCACAGCACCTTCTTTTTCCTGAGCTACTTTCCTCTGAAGCTGGCTGTATTTCAGAAAACGAGCTGAAGGCACCCAAGGAGGCTGCTTGAAAAACTTCCTCCCTCCCCCTCCTTGCTTGTCCACCCTTCTGGCCTGAAACAGTTTCTGCACTGTGGAATGAGAAGGCTCCTTCATCACAATGAAGGAGAAGCAGCTGAAGGCAAACAGCTCTTTTGTGACTCCTCCTCTTGATGCAGCCCCCACTGGTGCTTCTGAGGGCTCATCTCCGTCCTGTGAATTCTGAAAATCATTTTGTTTGGGTTAGGTTTCTTTGCTGCCAGAAATACCACTGACGACTGTGGGCATTAATTTAGTGGTAATCCAATCACTCAACTTTCCTGACCATTTTTTGTTTGCTTGCTCTCAGCAGCTCCATTGCTATTAAGAAGTAAATGAAATAAGCAATGTAGATAAGGCATCAGTCTTGTTCTTTTCAAGACTAAACACTGTGAGAAAAGCCCCAGTTATCACACAAATCCGCTTAAATAATTCTGCGAGTCCCATTGCTGAAATTACTCATGTTCTTCACTGCAGTGTCTTTGTTCAGCTTTGTGCTACAGCTCAGCCAGTGGCATTTTTAAAAAACCAATAATTTAGAAACCATTAATCATTAATTAATCATTCCATTTTACAACTGATGTAACATACACCAGAGCTCCCTTTATCTTCTTAACAGCATCCCATTTTATTTTTAAAGACACACTGCTAATGTGAGCCATGATGGAATTAATGGGGTAACCACATTTCCTCCTTGCCCTCCAAACCGCCCTCTGCTGGATGTCAAGCACCTGCACTGTGATCTGTAAATTCTTACTCACTTTAAAAAAAAAAAAAAAAATCCACAAGTGACAGAGTTCACGGGTGACACTGACCGCATTGCTGCTCTAACATCCTCTTTCCATCAGCTGCTCCCACCTCTCTCCTGTGCTGTTTCCATAGGTAGGAAAAGGTTAGCATCCACGAGAATAATTTACAAACAGCCCACTGGTTGTTTAAAAGTCACCTGAGTCCCGGAAGGTGACTGGGGCTTAGGTGGATTTTTCAGGTTTGTGTACTGCTGCTTGAGACCTACCTGTGGCCATCTGCTTCCCTCTCAAGCTTAATTGCTATGTAAAGAGCAAAAGCACTTTGGCAAACGTCAGTTTTCTCTAATCTATGTTGCAAGCTGCTGGAACAGTAGCTGGTTTTTTATGAAAAGATGCCATACATACCAGCAACATGATACTAATGGCAACATGAACAAGTCATTTACCTGATTCTTGTCTGTTGAATGGTTTAGTCGAGGCAAGAAATAGCACATCCCTCCCTGACCCCTGAAATTTGTTTCAAAAGTTCTGCAGTAACATCAGCTCTCATTAAGAAGCTGGAAACATTATTCATAATAAAAAGTCTTTAAAAAGAACCAGTCAAATTCCCTAAGCCCACTGACGTGGACTGCATGCTCATTACAAACAGGAGTCTGGCATTTCCGATGTTATTTAATTTACCGTTTCTCATGGCAAACAGACTGAGGCAAGAAAGGCTTCAGGGCTAGTTCTCCATGCAGTCTTTATAATGTGGCCTTCATCACAGAGCACTGTGCAGAGTTAGTTCTGCATCAAATGCCATGACAGACTGAATAGTGCCATAGGCATCAATCTGATGAGTGCTTTTCTGCATTCTTTTTCCCATAAAATGAAAAATACCAACCTCTCTGCTAACTCAGGGAGTCCCACAGCCACTCTCTAGCAGGTCCCCAGGACACTGGTCACCCCAGACTCACAGCATACCCACGCTACCAGCAGACTAGCCCTGCTCTGTTTCAGAATATCTACATTAGCACTGAAGTGCAGATTATTCTCAATTATCCCCACTCAGTACTGCCCAGACAGGCACTTTCTGCAGGAACTAAACTGAAAGATGTGCTTCAGCCACTAATGGGCTTTGAGACCCTAGGAACACACCACAGCTACTCTGAAGAAAAAGCTCCTGACAGACAAATGCTGGACCCTCGGCATCATTCTGGTCCTAATGCAGACACAGCCATCCTTCACAGTTTGGGCTCTGACCCACTTTGTAGCTAAAGTGCTGCAATATGTGCACGGCAAGATTAACAATGCATAAATTCTACAGACCTGGATGCATGTCTACAGGGGAAGTTACTGTGAAGTCAGTGAGTGGGACTGGGAACTTACTGTACACTAACCCTTCTTGTAGAACACTCGTAGTGATAATTCACTATTCCCTGAAAAAGGCATATTCTCCTTCTACAAAAAGTCAAATGCTACTTTATAGCACATTAAAATTCCTATGTTCATAAGTCTCCAGACAACGGGGATGCTGGATGATTAAACATTAATCTGAATGAACTTTCAGAGTAATTTTGTTAAACTATTTAAAAAATCTGTGTATTGACACTTGGAATTAAAGGAGATGTCTTTTTTTTTTTAATAAAATACAGTTTACTGTTGAAATTTTAGTTCTGAACCAAAGGGCCAATACAAGAGCTTACCTTGGTTTAAGGATCCATTTCAAGAATCTGAAACAAGTGAATTTGGCTGATTTTTTTTTCTGAGAACAACAGTGCAAATAAACCCCTCAGAAATCATTCTGACATTATTCTTCTCTCACTGTCCTTGATTTTCAGCCAAATGGATTAGGAGAACCCTTCAGACCGCAAAGCCTGTATTGAAGCAAATATAATACTTTGAGATGAGATGTTAAATTTACACAGTGAAATGTATTTAAGAAGCAATTTTTCCCAAAGCAGGGCAGGCCCAGATTTAACATTGTTGGATTCATTTTCAATTTGTTTGGCTGTCCGACCACATCTTTATTCAGTAAGTATGGTTTCATCTCAGAGCCTTGGGTGCTTATGTTTGGTTTGAGAGAAAAAATATAATTTCCAAATGGCTTCCAGTTTATGCTCTGTATTTCTTCCAATTTACAGAAAGTTTTCTGCCTTGGTGTTTTGAGTGGGCAAAACCCCACACTAGCAAAATGTCTTTTCAGCCTGAGCATGGCTGCTGAGATTTGTTATACCAACATGTAGGCAGACATATGCTAATTTTTACCTCCAAACCCTTTTGTAGACAAGCAATTTCTGAGCACATGGTGTGGCCTGTAGTCAGTGCCAGCCCCTGGGTTTGGCAGCTTGGTCAGATCTCTACACAGGGACAGTTTTCAGTGTAAGTTTGCATCTGACCTGGAAAATGTTGAAATCTAAGTACACATGTTGTTGTCATAAGGCTCCTGTTTTGCTAAGTGTTAATATGTATACTTATTTCCTGTCCTTAATATATGTATATATGTATAAATTCTCATTTGCAAATCAGAGCCAAGTAGCTAAGAGTTTCTTGCTTGGCAGAATTACTCTCCCATCCTCCAGCCCCATGACTCTGGCAATAAACAGACCCACAAGAACACAAACACCTTTGTACATAACAAGCTTTCTGTTTCAGGGTGGATTTGCATATACTGCCTTAAAATTTAGTTTAGCTATAATTGGAAGGTGGCTTGTATGCTGTTTGTTATGACTGTGTTCTTGCAACTTGATGCAAGAGATTACGGAGATACAAATTCAGTGCTGTGACCCTAAGCAAAACTACAGAAAACAACCTTATGTCTAACAGAAGAGGAAATACCAGAGCTGTAACTCACAGAAATATTTCCACGTAAAAAGGATGTGGAGAGTTTCACAAGCCATCACCACAGTAGCTATAACCACAGCACCTCTATTAGATCTTCCATGATTTTCTTGATGTAACTTAACTCTTGCTATTTTCAAACCTGAGTAATTTCCCCTGAAATAATTGGAAAATTTTACATTAATAAAAAGTACATCCTGCTTGCAATTATATATAATTTATATAAAAACTTCACAGAAAACTCTAAATTCTCCTTTTGATACCTTCTTACACAGAAGAAGATAAGTACACAGAAAATATTAAATTTATGTAATATATATCCATGGCCATGTTTATGTAATGTATACACATGGCTACTCTTCTAATAGATCATTAATATTTTGCACATGCACATGACCACTTTAGTCACAAATAACTTGAGAGGAAACCTATTGCATCTGCTGTCCTTGATACATTATCCTTCCCTTCTGCATTGCTACCTGCAGTATCATTTCTTAGCTCTGAGAACCTTGTTCTGATCAGCTGCCCCAAATGGAATTGGTTGCAGTCATGTAAATAGAAGTTCAGCTTAATTATTTTCCTGTTTGAAAAATAACTTTTACCTGAAGCAAGCGATGCTTCATTTCTCTTTCTTGTTTTCCCACCATCCCCTTGCCTCCCTTCAGCCACAAAAATAATTATCTGCATGACAGATACCAAAAATTTTGCTTTCTGCCTCTCTCTCCCTTCAAAAACACACTCAGCAGCACTTTGTGACAATCAATCAAAAATATTGCAATAATAGAGTTCAACACAGTCTTCACAGACGTATTCACTTACCCATCTCTGGGACTTCTGTCTGCTCAGAGAGCTGAAGAGTGGGAGTCAGGCTTCCAGGAGTTTCCTTTTGTTCCTGCCACTGTCTCTAAGGAGCAAGTTTCTATAACTGTCTCCACAGTCTACACACACCCCACGTGGCCAAAGTTCATGGTCACCATCACCTTTCTTTCCCTTTTTGTGACACCTTCTTTTAGGTAGAGTCCTCTTTTTAACACATAGAGTTCACCTCCGGCCTGATGCCATGTTTTTAGGCATATCCTCTGCAAAAGCTTCCAATTCTCCAATCACTTCCTTCTAGATATATGGGGATAGCTTTTTGTACCACTTTGCAGCTAAAACAACTTGGCTGACTGGGACACAAGGCTGAAACTATAAAATTACAGCTTTAGTACAGGTTCTTACTGTCTTTGGCCATATACTGGTTCTTTGGTCATTGGTGAATGAATTTAACAGCTTCCCCATCTATAAAACACATGTACTAATACATGCATAAACTCTTATCCCTAATACTACTTACCCCAAAAGAGTCCTGAGAAGCTGAATTTTGAATTTTGAAGAGTGCTTATTGACACTCAGCTGAAGCATCTTATTGACCTGTAAAATCCCTTCTGGATTAGATGACACAAATCCTAAACCAAATTCATCACAGCAGTACAACTGAGATACTAAAATAATTGAAACAAAACAACAACAACACAATTCTAAGAGTTATTCCATTGTGAGTCTAAAGGAAAAGGTATATCTTTTCCCTCTTCACAGCTTTGGGATAACATTCCAGCTTTTCTCCGATTTCAGATTTTAAAAACCCCCTAAAGTATTGCACTTAAATCTGCTTTTTTTGCTTTACGGAAGTAGGTCTTGGTGAGCAGTGCAAGTAGATGGCTTTATACTTATTGCTTTTCAAAAACCTTTAAACACTTTAAAGAAATTTTAAACTAGCTGAAGAAGTGAAACAAAGGTGTGCTGTGTCTTTCACGTTTGCCATGTCACTGCCACTGAAGCAGCCATCTGTGGAAGAGAAGCAATCACAACACTAGTGGGATGAATTGGAAAGAAATGGGTAAATACATCTGCAAAGCATTTAATCATACTTCCCTGAAATTGTTGGGACTTCAGACAGTGATTTCATTTGAAGCAGGACCAGGTCCAAGTGGAAAATGAAATTTTTTAACTAGAAAACTGGATGAGGCTGTACCCACACACCTGTATAAAGAGAGCTCCTCACAGAAAGCCATATACATGTGATTTTAATTGCAGTAGCAAGCCTTGATTGTAAACCAAACTCAACTGTATTTACTCCAAGCAAGCCCAGGAGGAAGAGTGAGAAGGGTGCTATCCCACTCTTCTACAGGCATGGACATGAAACAAAGATGCCAATTTACCTTTCATGGCCCACCTCTAGAGGCGAGGGTCTTCAGGAGGGTTGGAATGGTGCCTGTAGCCTCCCTGCTGCAGCTGTGGGTGCTGTGTGAGTCAGGAATGGCACACATGACATACCCTTCAAGGAACAGGAGCATAAAGCAGTACCAAAGCAACAGCACTGAGAGAAAAAGGCTGGAGCCAGAGACCCAGTTTCCGACATCAGTTCTGCCAAGACTGCACCATTTTGATCCTGTCTAAGCCAGTTAACTGCTCCATGCAACCTTTTCCCCATCTGTTTAGAAAACTGGAATTGTATTTTTTTTAACGGTTAAGTGGCATGAACCCCATAAATAACATTCTGCTCATTCTGCTATTGATCTTCAATATTACTCTTCACTATCATCAGTGAAGAAAAGAAGCTGCAACTTAGTGGAAGTGGGGAGTGGGGGAGATGGAATACTATTTAATATTTTTGAATTATTAAAAGTGGAATTATACCTGTCCAGTCAAGTTCACTCTTCACTTCTGAGGATGTACAACTAATCTCCAGTGCAAGCTGAAAGGTAACCTCTGGAGATAATACTACCACATCAGTTTGTGAGTAGAAGTGAGATCCTAATCTCCATAGCCCTGTCAAATTACTTATTAGGAATTGGAGGGAGAGAAGAAAGAAATACATACCTCCATGTATTTTAAGACAGCTTATTTTGAGGAAATACAAGCCATACACAGGTGGGATAAATATGCTAAATAAATAAACAGCACAGAAAAGCAACTGTGCAAAGATCTCATGCCAGGGGAAACATGTTCCAGACTATCTCTGCTGTCAAGCAAAAAAGAAGAAAATAAAAAGGTCTTGCTGTATGAGAAAGATGAGTGGTTTCAAATAGTTCTTTAACATTGATACAAACAAGGTCAGATATTCTGATGCCTGTCTCGCTTCCAGACTTCAGTGAGAGAGCAGAGGGGATGGATTCACGGAGAGCATGTAAGAAGCAGTGCCCAAATGGAGCTGAGAAGGACATGAGCAAGGTCCTGTTTGTTTCCTTTCATAATGCAAGATGAACAGAATATGAAATGCAATTAGAAGGCAACGTACTTAAATTGCCAATCACTTCTTCACTGTTATCTTGAAAACCAAATACTTCAAGAGCAACAAATTGTTACCTTGAAACCTGATAGATTTTGTAGTGGATGTAAGCAATAATTAGTAAAAAGCGTGAAATGCACATACATATACAAAGAGAATCTCCCTAATAGCTACAGACACTACAGGCAGAACTATGTCCTGCTTTCTCTGATAAAGAGTTGGCTCCTTGCACAGACAAGGGGCTGCCAGGGACTGACAGTTCTTATCAAGTTTGACCTAACAACTTCTTGATCGACTAACTGAGAAAAGAAACTAATTAATACACACATAATCTTTGCTTCAGTATTAAGTGGCAAAAATCATGACGGATGCCAGAACCAGCCAGAATTTTCCCCAAGAGGAAAGGAAGGAAATATTTTTAAAATACACCAAAATTTTAAAATTATGAATTCCTGAATTAAAATAAAATAAAATAAAATAAAATAAAATAAAATAAAATAAAATAAAATAGACGAAAATAAAATAGACGAAAATCTGGAGTCAGGTACTAGCTACAGAGGCTTTTTTTAAAAAAAGCTGGCAGGAGATAAAAGAGACACCTCAGGAAATGCATTTCCATCCTTACAAATAGGTTGTAACTTGGTACCGATGGGGGTTGTGAGGAGAAGAGGGAGGAGTCGGGGTAGAGCATCCTCGTACTAAAACCAAAAAAGTTACGAGTGTGGTACGCTTTTTGTTTGCCTGGTGGAGCGGTATCCTGCGGCGGTGTATGTGAGGTGCAGGCGCGGGCAGAGCCTGAGCACTCACACCGGCATCCAAAGGCTTCACATTCCCGCAAGCGCCCGCTCGCAGATCGGAGACATCAGGCAGGGTAATGATATCTCTGTCCGACCGTCTGTGAACGCCGCTCTCCGCTCTGCCCCCGAGGGGTCCTGGCAGCCCCGGCACACGCGAGCCCCGCCAGCACTCGGACACGGTCCGAGCCGAGCCGCGCTCCCTGCGCACCGCGGGCTGCCGGCTCCGCTCCCGCCTCCCGCCTTCTGGGACAGAAACTCGGGGAAAGGGCTCTCCCTGCCTTGGGAAGCGGCAGCACGACCCACGGGCTCTCTGACAACGCTCACCTGCGGCTGCACGGAGCCACCCCGCGGGCTCGGAGCGAGCGGGAAACTCAGCCAGGACCGCCGCGCAGCCAGCACAGGTCCGCGCCCGGGATAGTGCGTTCGCCGCGGCGGGGCTCGGGCTGGCTGCGATGGCAGCTCACGCCAGCTGCTCGGACAGCAGGGCCCTCTGCCCCGATGAGGGGAGGGGGCTGCTAGTTAAAGACGTGAATGAAAGATGAACACTGCCGCCCGCCCAGGACGGTGCCCCGCTGAGGCTCTCCGGGCGGCTGGGACAGTGCTGCCCCGGGGGCAGGCGGGGGCGGGGA
>VXBR01005546.1:1312-123296 GCA_013400215.1 Cisticola juncidis | reverse complement strand
TCCGTGCCGCCTGCCCCGGCGGAGGCTCGGCCCTGCCCGGCGGCGCTGCCGCGGCAGAAGGTACCGGGGCCGGGGGCGGAGCGGCGCCGGGAGCTGTGCCCGCACAGCCCCGGAGCGCTGCTGTGTTCGCCTGCCTGCTTCGGGATTTTGGGTGCTGTTTAACTTTCTTACAGAAACGGGGTGTGCGGAGCTGCCGCGGGAATATCACGGTGGTGTGCCAGTGCATGGAGCTGCACAGGGGCCCCAGATCCTGTAGTTTTTGCTTAGGTAGAGCTCCCACTGGTTTCCCGGGTCTTTCTCAAGCTTTCCACAAAATTAAGTCTTTAGTCAGGCTGCAATATCTCCTAAATAATACGTTAAGCGAACGCAGTTATGAGGTTCAGTTTGGATGCTAGGCAAGATTTGCTCTGAATAGGCACGGCAGTCATAGTTAATGTTTGCTAAATGCATTACTATCAGTTTGAGTGCATATTATTAGTATGATCAGACCGTAAATTCTGGAGGAATACGAAGGGGCTGTCTTAATCAAGATCAGCACCATGTGGTTTGAGTATTCCAGCTTTGGCACTGACCCTGAAAATAGTGGTTAAGGTCTGTCCCAAAGAGGAAGGTGCCTGACCATAAGACCCTTGAGGAGCCTGATCACTTCTAGTGGAGTCTTTCTGGAAAGGCAGACCGCTCCTTTCTTTGAAATACTTGTGCAGCAGATACTTTTGCAAGAAGAACGTTTTACTGCATCTTTCTCCCCAGGGTAAAATTGGATGGGTCCATAAAAGGTGGCAAACCTCCACCTGAGGGCAGTTTTTAATTCAGACTAAAGCACCAAAGTTACTTCAAAAGAAAAGCTGTCTTTTGAGTCTGCTTATCCCTCCCCAGGCTATTTCCACAGTTCTGAAATGACTTGAGGGTGACCTTCAGAGAAAGAAGTCAGCTTTGCTCAGAGGATTTCAAACCTTTTATTTGCCCTTCTTAAGGCTTCTCTAAAACAAACAAGCAGAGCATTTGGAAGGAAACCTATGACTGAATATTCAGCAATTCATTTCCCTTGGGTAAAAGCTGATAGATGTTTTCACTTGTTTTGGAAAGGTTTTTAGCCAAGCAAGAAAGATCTGATTTGACACTGCTGAAGGTAAAGCATGAGGTAAGGCAAAGGAGGGTAGTACTTGTTTGGTACATCACTCCTGATGTGGGGAAACAGGAGCTAGAAACTGGGTGAACTGTCGCAGGGCTTTTTACATCAGACTTTTATTTTGGTGGGTTAATCAGTGTATCAGTTTCTGTGAAAATTCAGGATTCCTGCCTTTTAAAAAACATTAGGGATATCACCAGATATTTTCAGGCAGTGCATATCTGAGACACCATGGCACTCGCCAAGAGATTAACAGCACTTGGCCTTGTTCCTCTGGGCTTGTGCCTAATAATACATATGCATTAACTGTCAATAAATGTTTGCCATCACTTCGGGCTTAAGTATGGAGTGGCTTTAAAACAGCACAGAAAGAAAAGTTTCAGCTCAGTTTTCAAATGTGACACAGCCCTTTGTATGACTAACTCTCATGGTGCCTGGATCTATTATCAGGGTCATAATATAGCCCATTAATATAGCCCAGCTTTGTTTATGTGGCTTTGGTTTTGAAGTCCTAAAACGTGTGAGTTTATTTCTTTTATTTCCCCTTAGTAAGTCAGTGTTGATAAAACAGATGAGAGAAGTGTTTCATTAGAATTGCATTTCTTTGCTGAACTTAGGCAGGACTGTGATGGTCTTTGGATGCTTCTTGTATTTCCCTTTCCTTTGTCATTGTGTTTGATTCTGGGAGAAATCCTTTTAAGTGCCTGAGTATGATATCACTGTAAGGACACTGTAAGGACACTATAAGAAATTATTCCCAGGTAATCACATTGTGCCTTGCACTGAACCCAGCACTGTCTGAAGTCAGAGAGGATCAGTAATCCAGACACTGTTGGATGGATTTTCAGACACTGTGGAAACCCTTGGACTTCTCCAGCATGAGACCTAATTGGAGAAGCTAGAGCCAGAAAAGCTGGTGGGAACTGATGATGCTGTAGCTGTACCTGTGCTAATGTTGTGCATTGGAAGTCTTGGTACCTGGTGAGTATCCAGGTGGGGAATTATTTCAGAGTACTGTCTTCTGAATGCTTGGCATAGCTTTTATCTTGTGAAGTTGGATGCATACAGCTATTTGATTGCTTGTTTTGAGCAGCTGGGGGAAAGGCTGAGATGTATTTGATCTCTGTGTGCTCAGATTGTCTGCAAGAAAGAAAAAGAGGCAACATTTTAAGACTGAATGAATGATAAAAACAAATGTTCAATTTAAATGCTATTAAGAGAAGAAACAGGAAACTGGAGATAGTGGAAAGTCCTAATTTTTTAAATGCCTGAATGATTGAGGAGCCTTTCTCTTATTTAAAAAATTACATGGGCAGTCAAGGACCAGAGTGTTAAACCTATGATACACACGGGTTTTATTAGAAGGTTCTATAATTTTCAAATGCAGGTAGGTTATAAGGATTGAGATTATTTCTTTTTGAACGTTTTGCAAGCCTACTAAAAAAATTAAGAAACCTATCAGCTCTCATGCAATACCTCTTTAAATACTCAGTGTGTCTTGAATTGCATGAAGTAACTTACTTCCTCAGTTAAGATATTTGTTTTGAGTTCCCTAACTTATGTGTTTCCCTACTCAGATGAATGACTTAATCAGATTATGAAAGGTATCTTAATCAGTCAAGGGACCTTAATGGTTTGTTTGCATCAGGCATTTTTAAGAACCAGTTAATTAAACCTGACAACTTTAAGTTACTTGGTCCTGCTTCCCTGGTGCATGCTGCCTCTGCATCACATGCATGTTAAATTTCGAGAGGCAGTTTAGCCCCGTGGAAAGTCAGGGTCTGCTGCTTCTGTTCTTCTTGTGTAGTGTTTTGCCTATGGGAGACTTTCCTTGCTCCTCACTTAGTTTTGTTCTTCGCTGGACTAAGATACAAATGTAAATTAAGATTCTGTGCACTGTGAGTGAGCTGAGTGAAAAAAACAATGTTTGTGAAAGTTCTGATGCTGATCATAGTGCCTGAGGAAAGACCAGTGGCTTTTCCCTGACTTCCCAGCAGAGAGGATGGACACACCCTGTGTTATTTGAGAGAGGGACTAGAGTCACTCTGCTTTCTTAATAATTGTTCTTCCGCCCTTGCCAACTCAAAATTCATCTGTGATGGTTCACTGAATGCTAATGTGCTTTACATCTTCAAACTTCCAGTGCTTTCAATAACCTTAGGTGCATGAAGAGCAATTTCTGGAGTATTTTTCTTCTTATTAAATATTAAAAATCTCTTTGTTTTTCTGCCCTGGAATTAAGATAAGAAGTATGCAGTCTCCCAGGTTCTTAACATGAACTGGCATCTCTGATAATTGTTCAGGTTCTACCAACAAATTTGCCATTTCACAACCATTTGGTGATAAAATCTAAATCCTTAAAGCAAGTCAGAGGTTTATGGTGTTTTTTCCAAGTGACAAAAAGCTAAAGGAGGAATTTCAATTACTGTAATTGAATTAAGCCACTCTAGTCTATTCCTATTCCTGAGCAGAAAAGGTCCCAAATGATTTCTTCCTTCTTCTCTTTTAGGGTTCTAAATAACTACTTTAAAAATAAGGATAATTAAGACTGTAAACTGTGATGCCAGCTATTGGTCAAAATAAATGTAAAACCACAAAATTTGCAGGATATCTGCACAATGATTCTTCGTGCTCTGTGCTTGGTTAACCAGTGTCTTTCTGAGCTCTCAGTAGAATTTGTGATGCTTGTTGAAAACAAGAGATTCAACTAAATTGTGTTAAATTAGAGTTCTGCACAAGTTGCAGGAGGTAAATCAGTGTTTGACAAATGGAAAGGATATGAGCATTTAAAATAAAAAATGTACTCAAGATTCTAGGAATATTGAAGCAACTAAGATGAAACAAAAATAAAACACTAAAAATGTATCCTTTCAGTGCTGTTTTAAGAAAAAGAATTATACATGTTGGTGTTTATGGAGATTATTCCCATTTTCTTATTCAGAGCTTTGTGTTTCTTGAAGATACAAATAGCATTTGGATTGAGATGGTACCCACAAGAAGCACTTTGTAAATATTAATGTTGTGGGGGATTTTTGGCAACTCAGTTAGAGCTGTTTGTCTCAGTCATCTATAAATGGTTCTGTGAACAAAATAAATAGACTGATACCAACTGGGCAGGGAGTAATGGGTAAGATCCATCTTCATCTGTGTGCAGAGTAGTGCCAGGATGCCTACTGCTCACCCTTTGTGGTTGAGAGCAGTTGGGGCTGTGCTGGTGATACCCTTCCTGCCTGAACTCCACCATTTCTTAGGGGGTAAAAGGGTGCTGACACATAACAGGGTCACAGAATCATTTAGGTTGCAAAAGACCTTTAAGATCATGAAGTCTGACTGTTAACACTGCCAAGCCAGATACTACACTGGCTTTATTTGGTACTCCTGGGATTTGAGCGTGATCCTCTGGGAACTTGGGAGAGGATTTATAAACATGTTTATTTGTTTGTTATAAATCTCTTGCCATCATGCAATATTTATTGGGGTTTCTTTTAACGTTTCTAGTCAGACATGTTCTTGGGATGGACTGACAATGAGTTTCCCTAGATGTACTGTGAAGCAGTTGTGTGTTGGCTGTGAACCAGATACCTCACATCATTTTGTGCACATTTGCCCCACTCTCTGAGTTACAAGACATCCGTGATTTTGAAATGTTTAAAGAGAAACTGGACAGATTAAGGAAGAAGGAGAAGAAATAAACCAGATTTAGGATAAACTGTCCTCCAGGGATTAGGCACAGCTGTGATAATAACTTTTTGTGCCCCTGAAAACTATACCTAACTTCTTCAAGTCTAGCACATTTCTGAGACTTTGGGATTCTATCTGTCCTGAGTGTTGAACAGAACTGAATCCTGAAATGGAAGCTCGTTTCCTCTCACTTTTTCGTTTCTCGAGTTAGAACTGCACCTACACTACTTCTTTTAAATGTTTGTTACATCAACCAGCTTTGAATCAAGGAAAACACTGGCTGGGATACCCATGTGTCTGAAAACGTATCTCTTAGTATCTCTTAGCACAGATCTGCTAACTGGGTGACATCAAGGGTGTAAACATTTCCATCCTTTCAAAGTCTCTCCCTTTTGCCTTCTCTTCCCCCTTGGTCTCCCTTGCTGTGGGAGTACACAGACTGAGCCCTGCTTTCTGTGCTGTGTACCATTCCTGTTTCAGGTGGCTTTGGAGTTACTGGGCTGTTACTGGCCTGAGCTGGAAGGAGTTCATTCACAGCTAAACTCTGTATTTGTTTACAGCTGAAGCAGCTCTGAACTACATGAGCAGTAACACAGGAACACTAAATTCAGAGTCAGTAACAATGGGAATGTGCTGGTTTAACCACTAAAGTGATCTGGATTAATGAAGGCACTACGATGTGATTCCTGTTAATGGATCTAGGTCATGTTGTTTGCACGAGTGGTGTAAGGCAGTGTCAGCCAGGAACCTGTCCCACTGTCTGAAGGTGGTTATCATAATGGTGGACAGATTTTTGCAGTGTATAGAAAAATATCTCTAAAATTTTGTTTGGGTTTTTACTTTGGGTGGGTTTATTTTTTTTTAGTGGGGGGGTAATAGGTTTCCAAGAATAAGAACATCCTGCTTTGGAAATGAGGTGGAAACAATTGCTAGAGAAAGTGCATTGCCAAGACTCTGAATCATTGAATGTTCTAAATAAAAGGATGAGGGATAGCCTGAGCTTGAGGGAAGATGAGGGGTTTTTAAGCTTTTCAGAGTGAAGTGCGAGAATCTTAGGTACTCCATGCTGAACAGATTGTAACGGGCATGAGGAAAAATAGTTGTTTTCCTTCAGATTATCAGTGCAATTTTTTTCAGCTGGTAAAGCCAGGAAGCCAGAGCCTCTATGGAGACTCTGCAAGCACAATATAAATTAATTCAACAAAACTCTGAGTGAAACTCAAGCCTCTTTAGAGCTTTGCAAACGTTATCCCAAGGCTAAAGTCTATATGGCTTAGAATTCTACTTCATTCTGACCTGTTAGGATGAAATTTTTACTTGGTTCTCACAAATTAATTTTCTTTCCTCACAAACTGCCTTTGATAATGTTCCAAAGTTCAGGAAGAAATACTTGAAAAAGCAGATATTTCCCAAGACATGGAGCACATCTCATAAATTTTAGTTTCTAATTCTGACATTAGAAATTACTGCTTTTGGAGATCACTATAATATGCTTCTAGTTAATGAAGATTATGTTAGACCATCACGACTGATTCCTGCAGTGAAATTGCAGTTACACTTTGATGGCAGAGACCTGCTACGTGTCTCCATAGACAGTCTAGTACCACTTTGTTACCATTACTGGAGCTTTTGCCGTATTTTTACATGGCAAGACCTTGTTATTTAGTTGAGCTGTTAAATTTGATTACAATAATGCACGCAGATGTACACTAATGCATGTTGATTGCATTAATGCACGTTAACATATTTCTGAACTTACCTCCGTGCTCAGAATAATGACCAGCCTTACCTGCCAGGCTTAAGCAAACAGTGAAGCCACAAGAGGCTTGTCTGTGTCTGTGTTCATGTGCATGGGTATGCTAACTTTTAATAGTATCATTTATATGATGGCTTTCACTGCACAGGAGCACACACTAAAATCGTGACCCTGTTATGTTTAATCAGTCACAGTTTTTGTGGCAGTACTCAAATTAATATATTCAGTCTAGTTCCCAGCTAAGTTTTAAGGTTTTTTTCTGGCTTGCATTCAGTTGAACCTGTGTTCATTGTGTAAGGGAAAGTCATATCAATTCCTTAAGAAAGTCTCCTCTATTCAGCCTACAAGAAGGCAGGAACAACTCTAGTTGCACCAGTTCTGGTTCAAATAAGGTTGATTTGTATTAAGTTCTGTACCTAGCATAATTTTATTGCCATATTTTTGTCTATTGTGTTTTTCAAGGTCATTTATTCAGATTTTGAGGAGTAGTTTAATGTTATTATGTACTGTAAAGTCATCAAAGGTGTTACAGGAAGGACTTTTCTGAGTATGACTTTGAAGCCTACAAAAACCTTTGCAAATGTATATGGATTAAGGAAGTTGATTTGAGTTACATATGAGAGAGAGATGAAAAAAAAGAAATTTTGAAAAGTCTTTTCATGACAAGCTTAAGTAGTCTAGAAAGAGGTATAAGGCTCTATTTCATACCTACTGATTTAAAAACAAAATGTTGAGTCCTGTGAGGCAGGGAAATGCACAGCATACACAATCCTTTCTTTATCCACCAGAGCCAGCTTTACTGGTTATGGTCTACAGAACAGCATACTCTCCAGGCTTTAGAGAGTCCCATCATTTTGTGATTATAAATTGTGAATATCCTCTTTCATGTGTATATTCTTCAATGTAAATGCCACTGAAATATTTTTCAGATTAGTATTGCATCTAGTGTTTCCCTAAAAGCCCAATTTTGAGCTCAGCCTCTCTTGGTGGTTGTATGAGGCTTGACACTGTGAAGGTTTCCTCTGGCAGCAGAGGGACTGGAATTTGTTCTGCAGACTGCTGTTCAGGGTTCTTAATTCGGAGCAATTCCTGGCTGCATGGCAGGGAGATGTTCTTCTTGGCATGCTGAGGGTAAATCAAAGGAGCCTGTCCAGATCTACCTTTTTGTAAATGAGAGCATGCCTCAGTCCTAGGTGTTTGTTCTTGTATTTCTTTGTACTTGTACAGAGGCCTAGAGTTAAAACCCCCAGAGTTATGGATGAATAATACCAAATCACCCTTGGACCAAGCAAAAATAAAACTTCTAATTTTATTTTTTTTCTACCTTTAAAATAAAAAATTATGAAAAGAGCTTACATTCAACATCTAATACTCACAGACTTCACCCTTAGAATCATAAAATATCTTTATTTGAAAGGAATCTACAAAGATCACTGAGTCCATGGAAACAATTTCTTCTATGGCTTCTGAATTTCCCACTGCAATCTTCTGGTGCTCTTGCCTAATTACTTTTCAGTTAAAACAGGTGATCCCCACTTGGTTTTCTTCTTCCACTCTGAGTTCCAAGATGATGGTTCCCCACTTGGGTCAAGTGAGAGCAGCCTTAGGACTGCCCAGCTTGGTCTCTTTGTAGACACGTATGATCAGGGATGCACTTTCCATCTGGAAGTCAGTTTGGCAAGCTCTGCTTTTCTCCTGCAGGAAGGGAATCACCATAAATATCTTCAAAACATACACTACCATGGACTTGACACAGCAATACTGTGTTTTCTGTAGGTGAAAATTTTAACTGAGCAATTGCAATCAAAGATTGCTTCTCTGCACTATCGCAGTGCCATTGGATAATAGAATAGTATGAGCTGGAAGGACCCTTCCTGAGTAATTCACACAAATGAACTACTGAGTATGTCAGTGTCCTGAGGCTGATGGGCTCACAAAAAGCAAGGAGTTTCAAGAGTGGGTCCTTAAAGAACATTGAAAAGCCTTTAATTTATCAAATCTCATACATTCTCTTTTATTTGTCAAATCTTATTCATTCTAATGACTAGTTCACAGCTCTTGTGCTTTGTCATGTTAATAAGTGCAGTGAATCATCTTTAATAACCATTGAATTTCTCTGTAAGCTCTGATAGCATCTGTGGAAACTGTGACAAATAATACCTGTTCAAATGCTGCACATGTAGATATGCATGCTTTTTTGTTTCACATCAAACATGGCTCCTTGTTCAACAACCTACTTCAATTCCAAATACTGGAATCTTTTTTCATATTTTAAAGATTATCTAGAATTTACTTATTCCTCAAATGAAGGGATTCACCTTAAGCTTAAGAGAGAGGAGATTGGTGTATCATCCAAAACTCATACTTTGATACTTTTTAATAGACTGGATTAATTGAGCTTCTTATAAAAAAGTGTTATAAGGGGGCACATTGCTCTATGCATGCATCAGCATGAAGAACCAAAGTCAAACAAGGATTTATCCTGTATAGTGGCAACCGCCTGATTCTTTTCTGAAGCTTCTGGAGTCAGCATTTCTCTGGGCTCTTGCCTCCTTCTTGATCAAGAAGATTTTTCAAGCACATTCAGACAATCAGAGTTTGGTGACATGATTCCTCCCCTGCCTTTTTGCTTCCTTGGCATCCTTTGTACCGCTCTTGGCATTCTCAAAAGTAGACCTTATTAAAGAGAAAAAGTAATTGTAGCACCAAAAGATCCTACTCTACAATTTTTGAGTTATTCTATGCATCACTGGAGATTTCCAGAGAAAATCTTGAAGCAAGAGACACAGTTGAAGTTAAATTCAATTGCATAAGAAAGGGATAAAACAAATCAGACCCTTTGTTTTCAGAATGTAAATGAAAATGCAGCATTGCCCCTTAGGGTGAAACTGCTCCCAAGAGCAAGATTCATCACGAATGTGCAGTATGAGGTTCTTTGAGCCTTCCAGTGAAGTGTTCTATTAACTACTGATTTTGTCATCCTGTTTCCACCTATGAAAGCTAGTAGGCATGGTCCAGCTTTGAGACATGTATTGCTGGAATTTCACCTGGCCATTAAACGTATTCAGGTAGTCATAATATAATCATCCACTTTCACTTAAAATAAGTTAGTGCAAAATTACCACGGACTGATGTTTTGACCTAAAATAGTTCTAGGTCACAGTAGAACAACGGTGTTCAGGCCGCTTATCTGTACAGTTTGCATTATTTTCCGTCTTCTGTAGTAACAAGCAATAGTTTTTCTCAGTTCATTTTGAGCATTCACCTTCCCATTCAGACACAGAGTGGTTTCAGAGTCACCAGCTGCATATTCATGGGATTGTCTCTGAATAAAATGTGGGTCCTTACCAGCTAGGATCAACAATGCCCGACTTCAGGTTTCTGAGTGAAATCCTCAGCCCCATGTAGGGCTGGATGAAAGGCAAAGGCAGGAGGGAACGTGACATTGTGCCCTACACTGATGGTGGCACTGAGCTTGTGTCTTGTACAGTGACAGTGAGGATGAAAGATAATGAATGAGTGTGATAGGGCAAAGAGTGTCCCTCTGCCTTTTCTGTAATTTCATCTGAGCCAACTGGTAAATGTTGGAGTGCCAGGAAACAACATGTGAGTTTCCAGGGATCCAGTGATGAGTTTTAACACATTTTTGTGTTGTTTATTTGCCAATGTTACATTTTTGCTATACCAATGGGCTCTCAACAGCTCAGGAAAAATTATATTAGTACAGTTATGATTAGAGCCTTGTAGTTATGTAAAGGCAGTCTCGTTTATCAGGGTTTATTTCCCACCCACATTCCATCCTTTTTTTTATTATTTTCTTGAGTGGACTGTCAGGCATCAGTGTGAGAGGCAAGGCCTTGGTAGCTTTGCAGAGGCAGAATGTGTGGAAAGTGATGCCAAAGTCCCTTTGGAGATAAGGACAAGGCAGGCAGTCAGGGGTTAGGAATGCCTACTATGAGGTGGCATGCAGGATGTAACTGGAGAGAAGATTTAGGTGAGACTGCAAGAGGGAGATCTTGGCTGGAGCTTCATTTCAAAGCTTTTTGAGCCCAGGAAGGCTGGAAATGGTTGTGTGGACGCATGGCTGTAAGAGCTCCATTATTGCATAACTATCAGACAGTTCTGACTCCTGATGGGCACTGGCGTCACAGAACTCTTCAAGGAGTCTGTCTCTCTTTGTACAGAAGGTGCTCCTCAGCCCCAATGACATGTACTGAAGCTTTTGTTCTTTTTAATGTGTTGCAGGGATAGATTTAGGCTGGGGTTAGCAGAGCTAACCATTGAGAACCATTGCCTCTCCCCCTGCTCCCTTGATGCAGTGCAAGGGAATCAGAACAACACTGTGACTTCCCTCCACCTCCTCAACACTGTGTGCTCCTCACAAGAAACCAGGAACTAAAGTAGTGTCACACGCGGAGTGAAAGTCTGTCACCTCCCTCCACCAATGCTTCGTGCTTGTGACTCAGGCTGCCACAGACCCTCAAAGGATCATGTGACCCTATCAGATCACCCGGTACAATCTGTGTGGAAAAGAAGCACCTGCGCCTTTGAAGGGTGCCCAAGGCGCCAGAAATGTATTTCAGTGCCCTGGGGTGAGGTGAGAAGACCTCAGCCTGGAACGGAGTAAAGTGCACACTGTTCTGAGGAGGGCTGAGCCAGTGGACTGAAGCACACAGAGCTGGTTTCCTCCAGAGAGGGTGCGAGTGAAGAGGGATAGGCAGCAGCATATGGCAGCTCAGCTCTGGAAAGGCGCTGTGGAAAACGGCAGCTCCTGATTTAGCACAGCAGCTTCCTCTCTGGTGCCCTGACTGGATTTTGTGGAAGACCTAATCCTTTCCTTGATAGCTGAATGGATTTGGTCAAAATAGAGAATCTCATGGTACCTCTAACAGAAGATTTTTTCTGAAATGGAAAGACACTAACTTCAAGGCAAATAACATATGTTAGAGAAGAATTTTAGGAGGCAGCATATAAAGATTTTAGGCCAAACCCTGAGAAAACATTTGGAAAGCATTTCAGAAGTAAGTAAATGCAAAAGATAGAATCATAGAGGGGAAAAAAAAATCCATTTACTCTCATCTGCTCTTAGGCTGGACAAAATAAAAAAAAATCTTTGCTTAATCTAGGATGCACCTTAGAAACACCTGCAGGCTGATGCTTCAAATAACCTCCTTCCTTCTGCTCTGAATGTTCTGAAATGGGAAGCACAGGTGGGAAGAGACTGAGGAGAAATTAGGAGAAATTGTGTTTGTTGCACATTTTATTGTCATTTGAAGCTACCTTAAGGTCGATCTTGTACTCTGTGAGTCACCTAGAAGAAGTCACTGCCAGGAGCTGGCAAGCAACTGATAGTAAATCATTGACTTAACTAGAGTGATATGGTTGGAATAGACCCAGAAGGCCAGATATGACAAAAATAGTTCAGTGTAATTGACAGATTTTGTTTTCCTGTTCACTTTTATGGCCACACAGAGTTAATTTTCATGTTTCAAGTCAACATAAGAAGTACTAATTTTCAAAGCAAAAATTAGAGCAGGAGGCATGCAGAATATTTCTTTGAATTTTGACTTTGCAGCATGTTGCTAGTCTAGTATAAAATTTGCTTGGCCTCACCCTCCAGAGGGAAAAAAGAAAACAAAAAAATGCTAAAATAATCTATATCCATTTGCCTTAGGCAAAGTAGTCAGGTAATGTAATTTCAGTAAGTGTTGTTGAAAAAGTGATGAAAAGAAGAACTGTTCAGGAAACAGAAAGAAGTATATCTTATTCTAGGGAAAGAGTGCACTTCTGGCTTTAGGGTTTTTATAGTGCACCCAAGTTCTACTTCTAGGTATTGAATGACAGATGAAGTAAAACTGGGCAAGGCTAACTAGTGAGGTGTGCTCAAAATTTGTAGTTATCTCTTGTCAGGGTGACCCTTATGTCTCCTTGCACTAGTACTGAATTTCAGTAGACCAAATTTTGAAAGATTTTAGAGCGGCCAAGGATAATGAAATGAGATAAATCTGTGGAGGGAAAAGAAGCTGAGGGATCATAAAAAGTGCTGACAATTTATGAAACTGAAAGCCTAAGGGGTACATGTGCTACCTAGCAATAGGAAAGAAGCCTAATCAAAAGAAAGGAAGTTTGATACCAGTCCTTGTCCTAGAAGGTAAACAATTGTATGAGAAAGAGGGGTATATGGAAGGTTAAATGTAACTATTGCAGATAGTCCTCAGAAGTTTCCAGCGGTGAAATATTCAGAATTAAACAGAAAGAAATGGGAGATTTACAATATCCTTTATTGGAACATAAAACAACTTGTTGGAAAAGGTGTTAAGAAGAATAGATATGTCAGCAAAACAGAGTGACTCTGAAATAAATTATGAATGTACCAATTGCACAAGTTCTCTTGTTCTGTTTGTGGAAGCACATTCTGCATTTTATAATAGCCTCTGACCAGATTTATTTTCAATAGATCAAATGTGATTCTTTCCATGAAGGAGCTGAAAATGCATAAAGGGATAGCAATAATTTACAGTGTTGCAACTTAGAATGTATTTCTTAATATGGAATATCCTGCAGATTAAATAGCCAAATCTTCATTTTACTTCTGGTTTGTTTGTTTACAGTAATTCAGGTATGAAAAATCTGCATTTGACTGTGTACAGATCCATTTGAAAAGGCATTTGAATAGCTGCACAGCTGATTAGCTGATACAGTTGTGTGGACGTACAAATCAGGAGGTGGTGAAAATGTAACCTTAAATACAATTTATTTTTGCCACTCTAAAGAGCTGTTAGTCACTGCTTATTGAAAGCATCAGGAAAGCTTCATTTGTTGCCCTGTGTTCTAATAGTTACTACCAGCCCTGTTGGGCTGGCACACACAGCAGCAGATGAGGATGGAGAGCAGATGACACCAGTGCACAGACTCAGACATGAAAAGTCAGGGTCAATCTCAGCTTCTGAACGAAGCACCAAAGAAAGCTTGTCAGGTAGGAAGGTAATTAAAGTATTGTTTCAAAAATCAATTTCAAGGCCTGTGGGGATGAGATCACAATAGCTTTGAAAGTAAGGCCTAGGTAGATAAATTGCAAGTTATTGTTTCTGAAATGCAGCTTCAGTAATCCGTATTCAGTCAGCTCTTGACTTTATGGTTAGATTTGATGGCTAAAATTGGAGTGAAGTTTTGCAGTCGATATCAATTGTAGGTCAGTTATTTAGAATATATGACAATGACTGCTGATTTATATAAGTTATTTCACAAAAGGTAATTATGCAGGTGTCTGCAGAAAGAAAAATGGGTCTGGTAAGGAGGAGCTGGAACTGATGCACGGTGGGTTGATATTGCAAGACATTTATTTGGGACGAAAAGGTCTTTAATAAGAGGAAAAGTATGTTGCTCTAGCAAAGAATAACTTGGAGGGAGAGTGAAGAAACTGCTCAAAAGGAGAAGAGATCTGCCAGATTATGAGAAGCAAGAAGAGATGCCGCAAGTGACTCCGTTGCCTTTTCATTATTAGGAAAGCAGCAGAAACTAGGCTAATGGATAAAGGTGTTTTATTCATGCTTTAGAAAAAAATTGAGCTCAAGATTTGATTGAGGGAATAACTCATTAAAAAGTGGCATGGACATAAGAGCAGATGTCCATCAGGAAGGTGCCCAGCAACAACTACGTCATTTTCAGGAGAATTTGGAATGAATATGTCTGTAATTTGTACAAAATTCCTTCCCACTGTCTGTCTGGGATAACTTGACTGGGATTGTGGAGTCTTTATTGCTCCTGTCTTTCTGGGGTGGAAATAAAGATGTTAAGGAGTGTGAAATGAGGTGGAAATCAGGCAACATGTTGTCTATTCTCTCACCTTGTCCCCATCTTGTCCCTATAACCTGAAAGTCAGTGCTCAAGAAGGCTCCTTTGCTTCCATATTGCTTCCTCTTCTTCCTCTCGTTTGGTGAAACCACACAGAATCCAGTACATCGTGCTGAACTTGAGGAGGCATTGATTCTCTGTGTGCAAAATCACCACAGTCTGAAAATCTCAACAGGTTTACATGCAAAAAAGACATTCTGCACCTTTCTGTATGGAGAATTAAAACACTTTCTTAAATTAGGTTCATGTAGCCCGTCCATACTGCGAGACTTCATCTGCAGTTTGTAGCTGTCCATTCCAACACAGCTACCAGTGAGTGCTCACATGATGCCTGTACACACAGTATGAATAGTAGCTTGCTTTATTCTCACAGACTGGCAAATTAAGTGGCCCTGATTTTTCTGTCACTGTAACAAATTCCCGGTTTTGTCGTGTCAGTGAGAATGCTGACTATGCATAAAACAGAGGCAGGAGGCCAAACAAAAACATTTGATTCTAGCACATGAAAAGGGTATTTAGGTGGTTAGGTTTAATTTATTTTTCATAGCTGGGATTTTGTTTTTTATAAATACAATGAATAGTAGAATTTCTAGAGTTTGGAGAAAAATGAGACTTTCTTATTGTAGTTCATAAAGGATGCATTTTAGTTTAAAATCCTTCTACTTTACCATTCCAGGATTGGGAAGGCTATTTGCTATTTTTAGAAAACAGCATTTATCCAGCAGCAAAAGAGGTAACACTAATTGACATTAATCCTTTCAGTGTCTTCTTTTTTTCCATTTGGCTCTTGGGTGTTTGTATGTGCTTTGGAAGGACAAGGACCATCAGATTTTCCATAATGACATTGTGTGACCAAGGTATGTCCCCTCCAAAAATAAGGATGTCTGTTAATGTGCTCTGTTTTTCAACCTGTACACGTGCATTCACACATTATAACTATGCACAGACTTATTCCCAGCTGGTCCCCATCAGAAGTACCTTTGTATGAGCAGACAAGTGATCAAGCTATGGACACTGGAAATTCACATGCACAGGCTGGGTACGTGCAAAACCAGTATCTGCAGTGATCAAATTTAACTTGAGAATTAAGGAGTTGTGCTCTGTAATGCAAATTTCTGAATATGTTCAACTTGGGTAAAATAGGAAACATTTAGTAATAAATATAGCTGCCTAATGTGAATCTTATGGAAACTTCTTCCAGGATAGTGTTTAACTTTAATTACAGAAATTTTCAGGTTTACATGCACCAAAGCGTGATAGAAATCCACTATTTTTTTTGACAGTGCTTCTGCTGTTTCAGTGAGTATCTTCTCCATCTGCATGAAGAGCTCTGTTGATCTGCAGCACTGACTTTTGAAGTAAGAGTGCCATACTTTAAAAATTTATGAATATAGAGGATCTTTTATCTCTACCAAGAGACTAAAAATAAACCCCCAAAGGCTCTGTGTGCACAGATTCTCAAAAGACCTGTTTACCTAGGGTAGTTCTGGTTGCCCAGAGATGGCTCTTTCAGATGTACTAACACATCATTCTTGGCATCCAGCTGTTGCTGTTGTGCCACATCTGCTATCCTCAATTATCCCAAGATGTCTCAGATGGCACTGGGTGTCTCTGTGCAGTCCCCAGATTCAAGCTGCTTGTTTCTTCTGGGAGTCAAGGGAGCTGATGACTGATTTGACCCTCCTTGGTGCTTCTGGCCTTGTGCTTCTGAGGGCTGGTTTTGGAGACCCACGTGCATTTCATGTCACATGTGTGTCATTTCCCTACTTGTTTAGAGGAATATATGGATGACTGCATAGATATGCATATACATGGGGAAAAATAAAACATTTTCCAGGGAGTGCTTATATATACTTAAGCATGGGCTTAGTACTAAGTATGCATTTATTTGGTCATGGTTTTCTTAGGTGGTAGAGCAGACTGGGATCCTGTTTCTGAGAGAGGGAGAGAGCTTCTTACAAGCTGCTTGACAATTGCTAACTCACATGAAAAGTGCAGGGATTCAGCATATGCTTGAATTAGGCTCTAAAATAATGAAGTATCTGCTTCATACCATATTGATCTCTATCCTTTTATCCTTCTCCTCTTCCTTCACACTGTAAATTACATGTTTCTTTTTGATTTAGTAGTTGTAGGTATAAAACCACAAGTGATTTCAGTTTATGATCATATTTTATCTCAAAACAGTACCATTTAAATTTCTTAGCTGACCACAAGAGGTTTAGCTAAGTGCTTTCTCTCTCCCACTCTCTTTCTGTGAACCCATCTGTGTTTGCTCACGTCTCATATTTATTTCACACTTTGTTTCCCTTCCAGATCATGAAGCTGTCCTTTATAGCCACAAAAGCATCCCTGTAATGATGACAGAGACACAGAAATTCATCTTGTGAACGGGGTTTACTGTACTGTGCTGGCAGGAACTTTCCAGTTCTGTCCAGCAAGCCTTCCCAGTGGCACCCTCCTCTCCAGCTCCTCAAAAACCTGAGGATGGACCTCTCTACAACCCAATTCCATAGCCCATTCAATTCTTGTTGATTTGGTTGAAGCTAGGCTTTGTGGAGTATGATGATACACTTCAGGATGAGGTTTCTGAGACCAAACGTGGTTTCAAGTTCCTGTCAGAGTATAGAAGTATTCACCAACCAAGTAAAATTTTGCTGTTGAGAAGGGGACTGACTGAACTGGAGAGCAGCTGCTTAATCAGAATCAAACTAAATGATTCTGTATCTACTGAGCTACTGAGACTGAATGCATTAAATAAAATAAGATCATTTAAAGTGTAAAATAAATAATACAAAAAGAATTATGCAGTACAAATCAGATTACATGCATTCCTTTTGAGCATCTTCATTAAGTAGCTGTTAGCTACTCATTTGCTGATCTTTATTCAGATTTTTAGATGCTGATGTCTGTGCTTACTTTTTACTTGATGAGAAAGCAAATTGGATATGAATTCATATTTTATGAGATGTCTTTTAATTAAAAATTTTCAGGATGAAAGAGAATGAAAGTTATTTTGTTGATTATTTCTTCAGTGTATCTTTTGTGCTAACAGTAAAGGTTAGTTGTTAGCAAGAAATCAATAACAGAGCAATGAAGTTTTGTTTGGAACAAGTGCCCCAGGACAAGTAAAATTGAGGTAGATAAATATGGGGTGTTCTGCTGTATTGCAAGATGCAAATGTATAGAGCTGCTGATCACATAAGCCTTGTGCCTGAGAACCACTTCCATTCTATTATCACTGTGGAGGGAGACAAAAGAGTTTTTGTAGAGACCATGCTCCAGATTCTTCAGTGTAGTAGATAAAGCTTATATTTACCAAAGTACAGGCTTGCAATAGAGTTGGAGCCCAGCTTTTGTATTAGTACCTATGAAACTCCTCCTTTCTGTGATCTTTCTCATTTAGCTGAACATCCGTCTTTTTTCCCCTGACCGTCAGTACTGCAGTGCCCTAGCAAACACAACCTGATGAGTTAGACCACCTTATTCATCCGCAGAGCACCTTCCAGGGAGCCTCCTTTGACAGTCAGGGAACAGAGCTGGAAAGAAAAAGAGGTGCAGAATTATTCCTACACTTGCCAGTATCCAGCTTCTTTGAGAGCCTGTCAGATCTTCTGGCAACACAGGAAAGTGAGAGCAGCTTTCCACTGCTCAGAGTGAAATAGTCATGGATAGTCATCCTCTTAGCTGCACAATGAACTGGCCAGTCAGGTAAAGGTGGAATGAAGAAGCAACTTCCTCAACTCTGCTGGCCTAGTTCACCATTTTGGTCACCTTCCTGTTTTCCATTGGCAATGCTAATAATAAACTTTATTATTTTGTTTATTATTTTATATATTTTATGCATTTATATATTTTATGCATTTCTATTTTATGCATAGCACCCGACAATTAGCCTCTCTCTGTAGTGAGCGCTGTAGTAGGAACCTGCAGGGGAAGGTTAAAACCAATGAGGCAACCATGAATGAGGCCTGGAGTGAAGTCTTAAACACCCCCTGAACAAGGCCATTGGGTTAATTACCTCCTGAGTTTTTCATGTGAGCACCACAGACTGTGCAGCTCATGCAGCCTTCCTCATGGAGGGTGAAGGCCAGCTGGCAGTGAACTGAAGGAACTGGAAATTCCTCACCCTCTTTCTGATGGTAATAAGATTTAAAGCATGACAACACAGGGGAAGAAACCAGCATCTTTGGAGTGTGCCAGAGATACTGGGATCTGGCAGTGATTTATTGTTTGTCTCACTTGCAGATTAATGTATGCCTTATGAGTAACAACATGTCCTTTTGCTGCATGAAAATAACTGCTCAGAAACAAAATCATATCAGTAGTGGTGATGCTGTAAAATGAATTCCTTAGTGGTATTTTATCCCAGTGTTTCTATGTATTTGCCAGTATTGTAAGTAGAATGGTGGTGAACAATCTGGCAGAAACTGAAGGAATTCTGAACAGAGGAGAGTTTTCTCATGGAGAACAGGATTTGTTCATTTATTAGCCCAACTGCAAAAACAATGAGTGAATAAATAGCCATGCTAAGCATCCTTTAAAGGTGTGGATTGTTGTCATAGTGTTGATGTTATTGCCTGCTTTCACGGCCCCAAGAGCTCATCTTATTCAGAAGTACATATAAACCTATTGGGTCAAAAACCTCCAGACTGTGGAGCTGGTCTTAGAATTGAGCTTCTCTCATGTCTGTCACTATAAGAGTTCTCTGGAAATGTTACATCAGAGTGTGTCTGCATGACATCTGATCTACCAGGGTTCTCCAGGAAAATATCAGTGAAATATTTTCATCTATTGCATACATGAATAATTAGCCTGTCAGCCTTCCTCTTGTATCTCTTCTACTCTTTTTGAAAGGAGAGTTGATTTATGAAGGATTCAATATGATTACTGAAGATATTGCATATTTGATAACTGAATCAGTCATATTTTACCTGATTTTAAAGCCATCATCTTCACAGTGGGATCCATTCATTCCCACTGCATTGTGTAGATAAGTCCATTGAAATTTTATAGAGAACAAGGTCTTAAGAATGCTAACATCCTTAATCTGTGAGTGGACTGAAATGATTGCATTAGAAAAAGTGCAAAGTTTTCTAATCATGTTGGTTCTTTATTAAACATTAAAACTGGTAACATTATCAGATGATCCTTTAAGTGAGTGAGTGTGTTTAGTAAATTTAAGTGTTTCTCTTCTGAATACAGCAATGGCAGTTCAGTAGAGGGGTAAGTGGGTTGCTGGTGAAAGAAACCACAGAGATGCCTTCGAGTATTACAGGTCATTTTCTTACCCTTCAGTGGCAGGGTAAGAATGTGGAAATGCATCTGTAAACCCACACTGCAAAAGGCCTCTCTACCTGTTTGAGGGGAAAAAGTATAAGCTGTCTCCCACTTTTCCAGGAACCAAAAGAACCAGTGTTTCTACAGAGGTGCTGTGGCTTTGTCTTGTCAGCTTTTTTTGGGAAAGTTGATGTTGCTACCACATTTGTCTTGGAGGAATTCAGGACAGAAGATGTAATGAAATTGACATTTTGAAAAATAATTTTGTGTTAAATTTATATAAATACACGAGAAGTTCTTTGTTAGTCATAGTATTAGTTTTCCTATTTATTTGAACACAAATTTTAATTCTTAATTTGCTTCAAGCTGCTGTAGTATTTCCAGTTCACCACAACTGCAAGCTGCAAAATGCAGATGTTCCTGGGTAAAGACTGCACAGAAGACAAGTGAAGGGCTCTGGGAACTTCCTGCACCAGGCAGTGATGGTTGATCCTTGTGGAAATGCAAGTTGTTTACAGAGCAATATCTGGAACACCTTCTCATTTAAAAACACGTCTGAAGGACAGGATTCCTGAATTCTGTCCACAGCAGTAGGGCAGGTAATTCTTGCTGCACTAAGCAGCAGTTATTAGCAGTGTGTCAGTATTCCCAGTGCTCAGTGTGGGCATCTTGCCACAAAGAACCCCCCTCTGTTTAGGAGGCACCTCATCCAAGGGCTCTGGAACCACAGCCATATTAATCTTGTTTAAAAGATATGTGTCACTGTGAGTGTGGGTAGGGATATTGGGACAAACAAGGCAGAACAAGCTCTGGGGATACTGGATATGCACAAAGAGAGTGAGGATCTAAAGTGGACGGATTTTAGGCCAGGAGCTATCCTTTAACCAGAGTCTCTCTGACATAATTCTATTGCATGTGGAGTTTTATTTCATCCAGTTCCTGTTAATACCAACCATGGATTAAATATATAATCTTAATGAGTCTAAATTTAAAAGATATTCTATGCAATGATGTTAATAATTAACTACAATCATGTTAAATTCAGAGGCAGAATTGTGTTTAAGTAGAGATGGGAATATTTTTGAGGTCAGTGCACAATTGACTACGAAACACACATGAGAACAGGAACATCATCTGCAAAAAAACCATGTAAACACATAAAATTCGTTGTTCACTAATTCAAGCTAACAAGAGAAGCAAGATGCATCTGTATACAATTTATCTTTTCTGCAAAGGATTTCATGTGGAAATTAAAAAGGCTAGATCTACATCTGAAATCTGTGAGCAATTAATAAGAGCATTTATTCATAGAATCATTTAGCTCGGAGAAGTCCCTTAGGATCACCAAGTCCAACCGTTAACGCAGCACTGCCAAGTTCACTAAACCATGTCCCTAGGTGCCGTGTCTGCAAGATCTCCAGGGGTCAACCACTTCCTTCAGCAGCCTGTTCCAAGGCTTGATAAGTCTTCAGTTAAGAAAGTTTTCCTCCAAACTTCTCCTGGCACAGTTTGAGGCCGTTTCCTTTCATCCTTTCTCATTCAGTCATATGTATCTAACAACCATTGATACAAACCTGTGAACGGCCCTGAAAGAGACACAAGGATAGGTACAGTTATTAGGAAAAATGCCCCAGCAAGTCTTTATGAACTTCTGAATGTGAAATTGGGCCTAGAGTATCATCACACAGTCAAACCTTATTTCTAGTCAGAAATCCAGTTGGTATATTCTGTAGAAAATCAAGCATATTAATCATGTGGGTGGGAAGCTGCTAAGTATAGGATTGCAGAAACCAGTAGGATGGATCAGAAAGAAAAGATCAGTGTTAGGAGCTGAGCTCGTGGTAAAAACTGCTTTTTCCCCCCGCAGTGATCTGCAGACCAAATGGAACACTTGACTGATAATCCTGTGATTTTCAAAGACACCAAAACTTCTCTGGGGTTTTTTTGTGCTTCCCGAATTTTGGCAACAGAAATGAGACAATCTGTTTAATTTCCTGGGTGAGAGGGATAAACAGTGCTGGTTTAAAATACTACAGTGTGTCACTTTTGCATTTGATAGTGCCATTCACATTGTATCTTAGGCCAGCTGTGGGTATGTAATCATGACTGGAGCAGATACTTTAAAACCTAGATTTTGATGATTCTTTTATCCTTTTATGTTATTTTTTATTAACAATCTAAGAACAGGGAGAGAAATATTTCAGATTGGCAGCTAACTCATAGTACCTTATCTGACTGGCTAATTAAATGGGATACTAACAGGATTAATCAGTAAGGCTCCTAAAATAAACTTGTGTGTGATTCATGGAAGAATAAAAACTTCACCATCTAGTGGCTGCCAGTAAAGGTCAAAGGTGCTGTGTTCACAGGGCTCAATCTCTGACCAAGCAAGTGCAGACAGAACACATTTTAATTTTAGGCTCTTGGCACTACACTTAATCTAAGGCTGCAGTTAACAGCAACTGGATCAAACAAATCTCCATGTCAAATCTAATCTTCCCAGAGTCTGGGAGGTACAGTTCTGCTCTGAAGTTCCTTCCTTTTAGCACATTATCCACTTGGTGCACATTTGGAGTCTGTTCAGTTGTTCAGGAAATACGAACTGAGGATGAAAGCAGATTTTACGAACCTGTTTTTCTGGTAACCAACTGAGGGTTAATTCACCTAAACAAGTAAAGCATGGTTTGAACATGATGCTCTGTTTTATTGTAAGTAGTAATAATTCTGTGGGGAAAAACTTTGCTGCCTAATCCTTGCAGTCTCTGCTTGTTTTTTATTTATAGTTCCGTTTAAGTGAAATACACGTTTTAAGACCTTTGTGAAATCTTGAAGCTTGCTAGCCTGAACAGAATTCAGTAATTCTGGGTATAAAGCAAAAATAAGCAGTGCTTCCTTTGTGTGTATTTTACCTAGCATGTCTGCCTTTGTCTGTTATGCAACTGAAGTGTGCAAATAGCTTCATAGAAATAATAGTTCAATGCTAGTTAGGGTACAAAGATAAATGGGCACCAAAAGCTTGTGGAAGTGCAGAATAAGATTGGGTTTGTTATGAAGATACAGGTAAAGATCCCATACCTTCATATAGGTAGTTGAATCAAATCCCTGATTTCTTAAAGATGTCACAATGTTCATTCTTTCGCTATGCAAGTCTGGCAAGTGCAGTGACACAAGATAACTCATAAGCTGTCTAATGGAGACAAATAACTATGGATGTATGTCAGAATAATTAATGTTGAGTCAAGTTAATTTTTTCATTTAACAAATTGAATTGTTTCAGCTAATTATGTAGTGTGGCCTAAATGTGATGAGGGATGTTCAGAGAAGAAAATTATTACTATTTTCCTCCACTGAATTAATGAAAATACTAAGGAAATTGAATGCTCAGAGTATGCAACAATGTCCAGCTTCACATGCTGAATTTTGCAGCCTTTATTACAGTATGAGTCTCCTGGGCTTCTTGGACTGATTAATGCAGTGTCCTCCTCAAGGCCCCCAAAACACTCAAGAGAAGACTATCTTGGCTCTTGTGCTCCATAACTGTACTACAAACCCTCCTTTCTCAGTTAGATGGGGACATCTCAGCTAGGTGTGTAAGGTGGTGTCACTGCTTCCTGTCACTCTGTTAAGCAGACAAAATGAAGGGCTGTTCAGAGAGCTATTGCCTTCCCTGAGCAGGGGCTGAGGAGGTTAGGGATATTAATGTTTACTGAGAATAAATACAGAAATATGTAAAATTTGACTGTGTCCCAGTTGCAGTTCCCCTGAAAGGAGGGTGTAGCGAGGTGAGGTTCAGTCTCTTCCCCCAAGTACCAAGAGACAGGACAGCAGGAAATGGCCTCAAGCTGTGCCAGGGGAGGTTTAGAGTGGATATTAGGAAGCTTTTCTTCCCTGATAATGTGGTCAGGTATTGGAACAGGCTGCCCAGGGAAGTGTGTGAGTTACATTCCTGGAGGTATTTAAAAGACCATAGATGTGGCACTTTGGAACGTGGTTTAGTGGTGGATTTGGCAGTGTCAGGGTAATGCTTAGATTCAGGGATGCCCTAAGGGCCTTTTCCAATATAAATGATTCTGCGATAACGAGTATGTAGGGAGCCGTAATCATGTTCAGTGTGGACAAACTCAGAGGCTAATTCCCCAAATCCCATAGAGTCTGACTTCTAGGCTAAGCTGCATCTGTTTTACCGTATCCTCCTAGTCCCCTTTTCAGTTTTGTTTTGTTGTGATTTGTTTTGTTTTGCTTTTAAATATGTGTATTTCTCACACCCCATCTGTTTTGCATTTTGTAAGCCTCGTGGGCAGGTGCTCTCCTCTCAATGTTTCCACACTGACTGGCAAGGACTCATTATTGAGAGTCCAAGTTCTACTAAATTGTAGAAAGTAAAGGAGTAACGTATCGCCTGGATCTCCTAAGCCTCTTTGTCCACACTATCAACTGTAATATCACGAAATGTATGGTCAATTGCGTGTGTAAGGTTTAGTATTGAAGTGATCGTGTGTGCTGTGGTTTATAAATCACGTCACAGTAAGAAGTGGGAACTGCTTTGGTCCCAGGCAGTGCCAGGTTTCAGCACATCCCTGACTAGAAATGGCTGAGCACTGCAGAACAGATTCACTGACTCAACTCTCACTGGAACTGAGAGCACACGTCTTGTGGTCACCCTAATATATGTTTCATGGTTATGGCTTTAAATAGTAACACAATTACCTGTTCTCTGTCAAAATGTGTTTCATTTAATAAAGGAAATCTTGAAACATTAATTACTAAAAGTTCTCACAGCTTCCTCTTGCTACTGTAGCACAAATGTAAACTTTCAATACTTTGTGATTTACAGCAGCAGTTAAAGAGATTGTTCCCAAAATCACAGAGTAGTTCAAGTAGAAAGGGGCCTCCAGAGTTCATCTGATTTATCTGCCACTGCTTACAGTGGCATTAGCTGGAGCAGGTTACTTGGGACTGTCTGCAGATGGGTTTTGAACATCCCCAAGGACAGAGCCTCCACCACCTCTCAGCATTCTCTTTCAGTGTTTGACCACTCTCAGAGTAACAGCTTTCTCCTGTGCAACTCCACAGACCTCTGAATTCTCCCTGTTTTTCTCCCAAGCCCTCCAGAGCCACCTGATGAGGCTGGTTTCTCAGAATAGGTGTGAGTGCCCTGCCCATGACACTTTCCTGTCCCCTCATTTATGTGCACACACTTTACATGGCCACCCTTCCTCACGAGGTGTCTCCTGCCATGGTACCCTGCAGTCTTTGCTCCACCACTACCTGCCTTTCATTACTGTTTTTAAGCTCTCCTTGCCAAGCTGCTCAGCCTCTTAGTAGGGATGATTTTGCCCCATTTTTCATTCTTATCCAAGGCAGCTTGAGACCAGGGGAGCCACATGCAGAATCACATGTGACTTTGATGTGGTGATACTGATAGAATGGGATAATGAGGAATGTTTGTGTGAAGAGCAGTTCTGGGAGCAGGCAAAGTGAAAAGGCAGTAAGCAGAGAAATAGCCCTCTCTTCACTGAGGAAATAATTCAACATCAATAAAAAAAGACTAGGAGGCAGTTGTGTGCTTCTGACAATTGTTGAATCTTTAAGACCTTTGATGAAAAATACCTGCATAGTGAAGATCTCAGCTGTCTGCTGCTGACAAAATGTGGCTGAACTTGTGTGTGTATGCAGACATATACATATGTGCATACATGGATGGCCAAAGCAAGTACTTCTCAGTGAATAAAAATTGTTTAACTATACTTAAAAAAAAAAAAAAAAGAATCCACACAGTGTTTGACCCACCCTGTATATGATCCTCAAACTGAAATATTCATACAGCACTTCTCCCACAGCACTTCAAAATTATGAACAACAATTATAGAGTCAAATTCTGTCCTTCCATCCCTGTGATGGGCAGCTTATTCCAGACTGTGTTTTAATAGTCTTTCATTCACCCATGTGTCAGATTAAATAGCAGAAATACCAAATGGATGATAATATAGTATCATTTCTGGAAGTATTGGCTTTTAATGTTAATCTTCAATGGGATGCTTTACTGCAGGCATGTGCATACATTAGATAACCCTGGCATGCAGAGAGTATTTTAAGACCTACATAATTTTGAAACACCCTTTAATATTTAGTGGAAGTCATGATACATTCCATGCACATAAGATCAGAAGCAGACCTTCCAGGCTTGTTTTCCTTCTCAGTACACATGCCAAACTGGGAGCCCACAGTATTTTGGTTTTCTATAGGACAGTTAAAATGGCACCACAAGCTGTTCCACTGACATCTGAGCCTGGTCTTGGGCAGTCACCTCTCAAAGTGCCAAGTGCCAAGGAGAATAAGAAATACAACTGTCTTCACATGCTCATATTTTGAGATTAAAGATGAGATTTCCAAAACAAATGCTGGCAACTACTACAGATTCTGAGATGTTGAACTGTGATATCAGAAAATTCATTTTAGTTACTGAACTTCAGCATCTAGTGCTACCTGCACTGTCCAGAATCAACCTGTTAAATCACAGGCAACTTTAATTTGTAACTACTTCTCTCTCACTTTCTATTTATCCACTGATAATAATAATAAAAAAGCTACATTGTTAAGCTTAAATTTAAGCAACATCATTTTATATCCACAAAATAAGAATAAGCCCCTGTAATTCATAGATTTTGTAGCAAACAACATGCTTACAAATTTTCACATTGAGTTAGTTGCTGCTTAGAAGGAGGAAGAAGTGCAGAAAAGTTTAGATTCAAAGCAGTTCTGTGAAATGTATCTGGCTCCTTCATGAAACAACCTGCTAACATGGGAGAGGAAAAAACAAATCCTGGCCCTGATGTCAAAACAATGTAAACTCCTTTTAGTATGTTGACTTGTGGAACAAGTGAGGCATGAAAACAAAAGCACAGAGCCCTCAGTAGTGACACTGAATATTTTATCTTACCAAGAGAAAGCAACAAGAGACTGAATCCTTAAAGCATATGCTGTGCTGACAGTGTGCTCTCGCTGTGACAGTAATTGTATTTGCAAACCCAGCTGCACTTAAGCCTGTGCTGTAAAAGCACCCATTCCTCAGAGTGTGTGTTGCCCTTTACTGGCCCTTAGCCAGATGAAGGAGCTCCTCTCTGTTGCTCATCTTGCCTTGTAGAAATGGATTTTAAACCATTTCTCTTCCCCGAAGTGAAATTGGAGAGATTTTGGCATTGTTAGCTCTTCTGAAATTTTTAAGGTGCTGAAAAGTATCTTTAGGTGACTGTAGCTTTTTGCACATAAAGCAACCATTCTCTGACTTTTTACAAGTATCTGATGTAAGTGTTGTTCTGAAATTCAGGGACTGGATCCTCATAGAAATATTGAAGCAAAAGTACGACTGTTACTGCAGTGTTGTTTCTTAACAGTGGTTGGTAAGAATGTTTAGAGGGTGATTCAGGGCTGTGACTAAAAGTATTCACCGGTCTCTGTCAGAGATCGCTTTGACTAAGTCTAATGAGCTAAGAGTTGGTGAGCCAATTAAATAAAGCTGCTCCTCTGGGAATGTGTATGCTCTCCAGTTTTTCCTAGCACCCATTTGTTTGTTGTTCTCTCCCAGTTGAGGCATGAGATTCAGAAGGAATTGGAGAATGCTCTTTATAAATTATGGAGTTACTGCCTCATGATTACCATTGTGTCATCAAAAATGTCAGTTTATCCTTCACTAGTAAGCTCTTTCTTGGTTTCTCCATCCTCTGCTGAAAATTGTTCCCCATCACTGCATCCATTCCCAGCGCAGGTCTTTGTGTGGAGACACAGTCATCCTACATTGACTTCTTGTTTCCTACTTCATATTTGAGCAATTCAAGAAGTTTTGGGTGATTCACAAATGCAGTTACATGGTAGCATTTCAAGACATCAAGTATCGCTTTAGAGAGACAGCTTTGAAGAATGCATGTGATGAGCTTTAGAGAAAGTAAGGAAGCAATGTGGCGTGATAAAGGAGGGATAAGCAGGAGGCACAAATTAAATCCTGGAATTATACATAAATCTGTCTAAATGTGACCAGTTGGGTTCTGCACTATCCAGAAGTAAGAACAGCAACTGGGTCACTTCCAGCTCGGCTTCATTCTGAGGTTTGATCTCTTGTTCCAGTGCTGCTGACAGGCTGCTTGGAACACTGTCGACAAATGCAGCCAAGCCCACAGCAGAGGTTTCAAAAGTTCCAGGCTCCCAGGCAAGCTCTGGTTTCAGCTCAGACCCAGCATGTCCTCAGCTCCCACATATTCTTTGCTTTTGCTACCTAGGCATGGTGAATTTAGGTTGGGAATTAGCCACATTTCTGCTGTCACATTTCTGACTGCACTGTAAGTATCCATTTTATCCTCACCCTATAGCCTTTTTGTAATAGGAACATAATGTATATGGGCCAAAATAATGAAAAAAACATTTGCAATCAAGTTTTTTTATTAAGCTGCTAAACTGCAAGTTGCCATTTATTCAAATGACAAGATTTCTCTTCTAGTATGCATTGATGTCCAGGATATAGCTTGAATGTCTAGAAATTTCTAGAAATGGTAATACACTGGTTTTGTCTGCATTCAGTCACTAACTAAACCCTCTAGAAGTAACAGTGCGGCTTCTGAGCTGATTGTAGCGTAAGTTCTTTCCTCAAGAGACTGTCAAGCAAAGATTGTCCTAAAATAATGGGGGAAATGGAATGCTATAGAGAAGAGTTCCTTGGGAGGGAGGGGATAGGATTTTTATCATTTAAGAGTGCCCTACTTTTCTTGTAATCTTAAAATTTTGTATTACAGGTAGACTTTCTGGTCAAGCTCCAAACGCTTTTGTTTGAGTAGCTTCAACCACCCTATGGACTCAACAGATGTACCACGAAATGGCATTGCTCACTGGGAATGCAGATCCTGAGTTCAACTCCCGCTCCTTCAACAACTTGGAAAACCTGTGTGAAGTACAAACCAAGAAAGGACTCTTCTACAAAAAGGCCAAACTTCTGTATCCTGGAGAAGACCTGTGCTGCTTAGCCCACTTGGATGACCGGTCTAGGTTTGTGATTATCAATGTAGGTGGTATTAAGTACAAAATTCCCTGGACCACCTTGGAGAACTGCCCCTTGACCAGGCTTGGGAAGCTAAAATCTTGCAACAATTATGATGAGATCATGGACATCTGCGATGATTATGATGTTAGCTGCAATGAATTTTTTTTTGACCGCAATCCTAGTGCCTTCAGAACGATCATGACATTCCTGACAGCTGGGAAGCTGAGGCTTCTCAGGGAGATGTGTGCTCTTTCATTCCAGGAGGAGCTTGTGTACTGGGGGATAGAAGAGGACCACCTGGAGTGGTGCTGTAAAAAGAGATTGCGACAGAAAGAGGAAGAGGCAGCTGAGGCCAGGCTGTTTGAAAGGGAGATGGTATTTAATGAAGCTACGCAATGTGCCTTCCAGGACAACGGCCGACTGAGTTTGTGCATGCGAAAGCTCAGGGATATGGTGGAGAACCCCCACTCAGGGATCCCAGGAAAGATCTTTGCTTGTATTTCCATCTCTTTTGTTGCCATTACTGCTGTCAGCCTCTGCATCAGCACCATGCCAGATGTCAGAGAAGAAGAGGATCGGGTAAGTGCAGCTTTTCTTGGGGTAGAGCTTGTTTTGCATTATCGTCTCCTCAGGAAAGGTGACAGCCAAATCACTGCAGCAGATTTGCAGGTATTGTATTCAGTATATATTCAGATGTGGAGGGCTGGCTGGGTAGAGCACAGAATGCATTATGTCACCTAAAATTGATGGAAGATTGGGCCAAACTCTGCCCTGCCAGACCAGTTTAGTCAGTTCACACCAGCAGATAGCCTTACCCACTAGATTTGTTTTCTGACATGCCCAACCAGATGACAAACTAGCTATTCTGGGGATAAAAAAACAGCCTTTGTTGTAGTTTAATCTTTTGAGGTTAGATTTAGAGCTAATAGATCAATTTTCCCTAAAGGTACTTTAACAACTTGAATGAACTCTCAGTGCTCCAGTGTAAAAACCATATTTAAAGTATTTTGATGCTATAGGGTGATGTAAAGGCCAGGGAAGCTGAGGCAGCAACTTAGCAGTAGAAACAGAGCAATTGTCCCTATTTTTAGACCTGCTTAGTATTCTCAAGCGTAAGCTGTGGATGATTCATGCCCTTGAAAACCAAATCTTACAGATATTTTGTTTATTCTTTAGTTCATCAAATTTCCTAAGGGTTTAGTTCCTTTTTTGTGCAAGCGGTTCACTTCCCTATGATTAATTGTATGTAGGCCAGTGAGAGCTCATATGAAAAATGGTAGAGGAGGACATTCACATTTTCTTCACATTAATGCTGAAATGCAGTCGGAGGACTTGGGGGTGGGGATGTTTTGAAGAATTCATTTCCTCTTTAGTTTTACCCAAATCCAAGCTTGACACGAAATGTTTGGGCTTATTTCCCAGCCCCTGTGGTCATTAAATGTCGTTGTGAAGTTCAACTATTAAGTACTTCAGGCCATGAAGTGCTGCCTCTGAGCTGAAGGCTGAGCTCCCCTGGAAGCAGCTCTTCCCATGTGCTGTCACCCAGGGGCTGGATGGCTTGTGCCCCACTGCCACGAGCAGAAAAGAGGGTGATCATCCCCAGTCCAGAGGCATTTACTGTCGTGTCACCTTGAAAGTAAAATGCACACTGATGGAAAATGGATCCCCCTGCTCCAGAGAGACCCCTGCATCTGACTGAGCACCCTGTGTGCGGTTAAACCCACCCTTCGCTTGTGAGGTCTGCTCAGGTTACATCTCAGCTAAGTAGTTTGATTTAAAAAAGATAAAACATTTGGCATGTTGACTGATATATGATTTATTATCAGATCTTTATTTTAAGGGATTTTTCTGATTTAAAATTTGAGGATGGTAGTACCAGGTAGTAGTTAACACTTTGTTGTCCTAATGTTTTTTAAGATATCATTTCCAAAACACATGCCTTTTACTGTAATTAACCATCAGGGCTCCAATATCCTGAATTCTAAGCACAAGGGATATTTTACTGTTGAAAATTGAGATGTATTTAGTGTTTAATTGTTCCCAGGTTTATGTGAGAGCTGAATAACTGCTTCAAGAATTAAGAATTTAAAAATTCAATTAAGAATTAAGAATTCTGCTTAGGAATTAAGAGAGTTTAGGAACCGTATGTTTTTACTAATGGTCTGAACAGAAATAGTTACTCATAATAATAAGCTAATAATAATCTTTGGGTGGAGCAGGATAATAATGAGGATAGAGCAAGAATATGAGAGAAGCCTGGATTTCTTGGTAAACTGGAACCATTAGAAGGAGCAGATTTTCATAGTCAAATGCAAAATTTTGCAATGAAGATGAATGCAGACTTGCTTGTGTAAAAGCAGGGACTCTGGTTCCCAAAATGAGGCTCTAAGTAATATTTAGGGTACAAGCAACCATAAAATCCTATCGCAGCATAAAGTCATAAGGGTTAATGCCATCCTTGAATATCTAAACTGGGGAGTATTAATGAGAAGCTGGAAGATTTTTTGTGTCTGTGTGCAGTATTGGTGAGGCTGACACTAGAATACTGTAGTTGGTTATCACATTCATACTTTTAATCATATTTTTAAAAATTGAGAAAGGGCTAAAAACCTGAAAATCTTATGACACCTGGAGAAAATAATACAATACAATACAATAATAAACTTGAACATTTCAGTTGATGTAACTTATTGGAAGGAAGGTGAGTGGATTTGGCACATAAGTGGGTTTTTTGTGAGGGGAGAAGAACTGTACCTTTAAACTAAGCAGGGGTACGATGCATGGATAAAAGCTGAATCCTTATAAATTCATATGGGAAAGTATATGCCAGTATTTACTGGGATTACTATATGCCAGTAGTGCCAAGGTGATTCATTACTGGGACAGACTAGGAAGAAAATTAGTGGATTTTGTGCTTCTAGACATTTTCAATTAAAAGCTCAGTGCCCTTTTGTTTAGCCCTCAGCTAAACAGACTCTACCTCAATCAAAAGAAAAACATCAATTGCAGATCAAGTTACAAAGGTGAAATTCTTGCAATGCAGAAAAGATCAGAATAAATTATCCAACATTCTTCTGTGCCCTTAAATTCTAAAAGCACAGAGCTCCTGCAAATAATCTTTGTTCTGCGCTTTGACGGGGAAGGTCTGTGGACAGACTGGAAATGGTTATTGTGTTTGAGACAAAGGTGGCTCTCTTGCACATGGGACTGGTGAAGGATCACTTCTGGCAAGGCACGGAGTAGGCCTCTCCACTTGAAATCATCTGCAGGGTCTGGGACCCTGGCTGCAGACTCCCTGTGTGTACTCCCTATGTGGCTTAGCAAGCCAAGGCAGCTCTACAAGTAACAGGTGTGGAGACAAGAGAGCTTATGTGAATTCAAATTCTTGGTAATCCTCCTGAGCTGTATCCCCAGTATCTAGATTAAAATTTGTGTGCAGGGACAGCTCTTTGGTCTGGCTTGCAGTCTCCTAACAAGCAGGAAAAGGATGTGCAACCCTCCTGACTAAGGAATAAATAAATAAATAGTAAATACTATTTCAAAGACACACGATACTCAGTATGCACATTTTCTGGCTGGCATTGCTGTTGTTATGCTTCTGTGTCAGGACTGTCATAGGTGCTGTGGCTAGCAAAGGGTGATCTTTTCCTTGAGCTGGCATTGCTATGGAATACAAAAGCTTTATGTGCCATCTATCTGTCCTGTTATTGCTTCAAGGAAAGACAGAGAAGCCAATCATGAAAAAACCATGCTGGGGAGCAATTTGCCATACCCTGATCCTTTAATGCCATCTAAATATACCGGCTGTTAGATCCAGTGATGTCCTGCAGAGGTGTAAATGACCTCACACAAGATAGAAGTATGGATCTGAAAAGTTAGAAGTAATTACCAGGTGGGTGAGGAAATTATTTTAGGTGCCTATCTCTTTTAAAATAGAGCAGAAGACTCAGTCATACACTTTGTTAAGTTCATTAGCTGCTCCAGGTGTTCTGGATGGCAGTGTCAATCCCTGGTGGTTTAACAAGGGTGGGAAGGCTCATGCTCTCCTGTGCTGTCCATACTTGTTCTTACTAAAGGTCACCTTGATTCACCTTAAGCTTTACTCTTTTTTGGAAGTAGTATCATTTATTTCAGATGCTGCAGAATTGTCAGTAGAGTTAACAGAATCAGATTCTGAACTACTTTTCACTTACCCAAGTAGGATATATATTTAGTAATTGTTTTCTTATTTAGCTTTTATTTACCGGTTAAATTAAATAAAACCACCAATCCAGTAACGTGTATAGTAACTCCTGGAAATTTCAGGAAAGGGACACTTCAAGTATGTGAAGAAAACAAACATGTGAAGGCAGTCATATTCTTCCATTTAAAGTAACTAAATAGTGATAAATGTTTTATTCCAAAATTTTCAGAATGGAAGATTTCAATACGAGATTTAGATTTAATGGTGAAAAGTCTCCTCTAAAGGCAAAAGCTGCTGAGACAAAATCATAGCAGGAGCCCTCAGGCACCACACTCTTTCAAGACCATGACAAAAGTCATCTCCAAGACATAAAAATAGCCAGAGGCACAGAGTATCCTCATGGCATTTTAGGCATATGCTACCTTTAAGTGGACTTCTCACCTCTCTAAACAAATGGCAAGTATTGAGTGACTCAAAGAAAGCAGCTAACACATCAGAGAAGTCCTAGCCCAGTCGGGGATACATTACAGCAAAAGCTTTGAATGCACAGTAAGAGCTGAACAATGAAGACATTCAGAGAGATTCAGCTGAAAGCCAGATGGTCATCATGCTAAACTCTTCATGTTTTTCTTGGTGAAAACAGAAATGTCAACCATTTCTATCTGAAGACGAATCTTCTCTTTTTTGTTAGACAGCAGCCTTTATTGGCATAGAAGAAAAGGTGGAACTCAGAGAATAATATCAAACATCCTGTCCTGATTGAAAAAAGCATTGAGAGGCCTGAGACCCCTGAGCTCAGTCATTTGTAGCAGTACGGTGCAAAACAGGAGAAGCAGATCAGAGGGTTCGTTCTTCACGGTGCTTCATAATGTGTTAGGAAAAGCAAACCTAATTAAAGATGCTGTGATAGGAAGTTACAGTTCAATAACCTTCAGCTGAAGAACATTACAGCAAAGAGACTTATAAATAAAGAAGTTAATAATAGCTTGTAAGGAAGCCCAAACTATTTAACCTTCTAAGCTCAATTTACACACTGTGCTTCAATTTCCACAGTGTTGAGGATGGGGAATAGGTAAATTGTGAATGTGCATTTTAAACAATCTTGTGACTAAAGGTTTCATTTCACAAAGATACACACAAAAGTAATCTCTGACAAGGTCAAGAGAGTCTTGTATAATGATTCTCAATAGCTTTTCATAGACGAACTGTTCTGTTAGAGGATGGATGAGCAGAGAGCGAGGTTGGCTGAAAACTGTCTGAAGGGTGAGCATGATGGTCAGTGACACAGAGCCTAATAGGAGGCCAGTAGCTAACAGTGTGCCCTGGGGTCTATACTGGGTCCAGTCCTGTTAGATTTCTTTATTAGTGGCCTGAAGGATGAAGCAGAGTGTACCTGCAGCGAGTTTGCTGATGACATAAACTTTGGACAAGTGACTGATAGGCCAGACAGTTGTGCTGCCGCCCTAAATGGCCTTGACAGGCTGGAGAAACAGGCTCAGGAAGCCTGTGGACCTCAGCAAGGAGAAATGCAGAGTCCTGCATTCCTGGGGAGGAACAGCCCCACACAGCAGTATGTGTTAGGGGCCACTCAGATGGAAAGGAGATTGAAGAGAAGGACCTGGGGATCCTGGTGGACACCAAGTTGGCCGTAAGCCAGCACTCTGCCCTTGCTGAAAGGTCTATATCCTTATATCTAATCTATATCTAATATCCTGGACTGCATCAGACAAAGTGCTGCCAAAATGTCAAGGGAGGAGATGCTTAGCCTCAGCTCAGCTCTGGGGAGACCACACCTGGAGCAGTGTCCAGTGCTGGGCTCCTCAATGCAAGAGAGGTACAGACATGCTGGGCAAAGTCCAGTGGTGCTTGCTATCCTAAGATGGCACTCTGCTTGAGACTCTGGAATTACTGGAAAGCTCATTTTTATGACTTTATCTCTTTTCTGATCGTTCAGTTGTTGTTCTGTATGTGATACTGAGACCTCAGTTTTAACTGATAGCCACATGTGATGCATAGATAGTTTGTTTTCATGAATGAAAGTATTAATAAAATTGCAGCTTGTGTTTTTACTTTCATTGTGGAATAAATTGTTCTAGAAATTACAGCACAGTCAACAAAAACACGTATTAAAAAAAATCTTCCTGCTGGTGTTACAGATAACTACTTATAGTGTATAGGCACTGAGGGTGACTTTTTATAAAAAGATTCTTGGGGAATTGGACTAACTAATTTCCCTGGGGATCATCTGAGAATAGCACTCCCAACTCTGCTGTTGAAATGCAAAAATCATAAGTTGTAACAGTATCACCAGTTTTGGCATCTGAACTGATGTACTGTACTTGTACCCTACATTGCTAATTTACATTTCGTGTCTGCTCCAGACTCCTCAGGCCACAGCTGGCTGGAGGCCAGGGAAAGACCAAATGACTCAGTAGCAGTGGTCACCTGCCTTTTCTATGTCATGCACAAGGAAGTTCCTGTAGGCAAATGAAATTCATATTCAGTTTAACATTCACATGTTCTTGCTTAAGGGCAAGAAGCACTCAGAGCTCTGCAGAATCTATTTTAACTAAAAGTAAGGTGTTTCTTATTTTTTCCTTTCATAAGCTGAAGTAAGTTTTCTCCTCAGATAGTACTTAAATCAAAATGTTAACACACGGTCCGAATTACAGCCTTTGAGTTTTACAGATTACAACCCTTTACTCACAGTTTCAGTTATCAGCAATAAGCAAATGTTTGCTTTCTTGCTGGAAGTTCTCAATTGGCCTCATGTAGTTCCATCACCTGTTTTATGTAGTCCTGCCTTTGGATTGTGAATGCTTTAGGACAGAATGCCTTAAACACAATGTCTATGGCCATCATAATAACAGGAATAAAAACTACATCTACCTGCTGTTCAGGTACATGGGCACCTTCCTCATGCCTCACCTGCAAGATATGTTTCTAGGCAAGGAAATTCTTTTTGCAAGTGGGGCCAACTTAGTTCATGCTGAATCCAAACTGAGGAGTAACAATAAAGTTCTCAAGTCTGAGTCATGCTAGCATGGTCTCCCAACTTCTTTCTGATGGTCAGAGACATTTGCTAGGCAAGTCGTCTTTCCTACAACTCTGGTTTGTCTGAAAGCAGTGGGAAGTGATGAGGTTTGATTTTGGTAAAAGTGATATTGCTTCTGTGTGTCACACAGGAACGCTAAAATCACAGAGCTGAGAACTTCTGCACTGCTCCATCTAAACCTTAAATGTCAAGTTCTTTGGGGCTTTCTGAGTGGTGTGCATCTTTTATCTTACTCCCACGGAATTTGTAAGTGTGAGACCAACAGCAAAATGGACTTTGCAAATATCAAGAAGTGGTGATCATGGCCTTTGATCATTTTCTGGGGGACTGTCTGTGAGCCATCTGAATGACACAGTCCATAATATAAAAGAATACATTTATTTGGTTTTGCTTTGTGGATCTGAATCTAAATCCCTCCTCTCCTGGCTGTCCAAATCAGTCTGTTACATGGAGCTTATCTCGGTATCAGTTTATTTTGCCGAATTCAGGATTGCTGTGCTCACACACTGAGGAGACACATCGGGTACTGGGAGTCCCCAGCATCACTGCTGTAGAGCTCACTGCCCCCTGCACCAGCTCTGCCAGCCACTGCCCAGGACTTCACTGCCTTCAAAACCCCTGATGAAATAGCACACCACGAGCCAGCTTTGCCAGAAAGACAGTCCTTCCCCTTTGCCAGGCTGCCTGAAGCTGCTCATGAATAGAAAACATCTGAAGGAATGATTGGTTGTTCTTGCTATCGGTAGAGTGAACAGAGTGCTGAATAACAGCAGGCTGCATTTAGTCATGACTGCATTTGGAGAGTTCTCACCATTTTTTTCTCCTTGACTTGCTTGCTTATCTTGGACAAAAAAAAAGAAATTGCTTTCTGCAGTTGTCCCACCCTTGGGGAAAAAAACCAAAACAAACAAATAAACACCAAAATCCAGCCTTCCTGCTTCATTGAAGCTCTGTAGTAGATGGACCTAGTTGTTCTGTCATGGCAGCTGCTTCGAGAGCAAATAAAGGAACCATGGTCCCAGTAAGAAAATCATCATCTCTGATATCAGGAGGGTTAGGAGGAATGCTGTATTTTCTTTCTCCAAGAATTGCCCTTAGATTTGGGGTGGGGACACAGCACTGTGTGACAGGTTTGCTGGGAGTCCCTTAGTGAGCCTGCACACCTTCTGCTCAAAATTCCCCGCCTCAGCAAAGTCACCACCAGAGCTCTCCATGCCTGGCTCTTCCCCACCATGGGTCTCACTGCAGTGCCTGCTGTTGGATTGCTTTTCCCAGGTAAAGAGAGAAGTCTTTATGGGTCAAGGAGCTGCCCTGGAAGATTCTGAGGACAGTAGGTTACAATATAGACTTTGGGAGCCCCTTGAGATTCTTTGCAGTGTTTTAGGCTTAGGAATAAAAAAAAAATGGAGAGTGTTTCTTTGCACTGCTTGGGAACAATGTGAGAGCTGACTAAGACGAAATTACTTTTGGCTTTTTAATAACTTTATTCTGTGCCAATGAACTCTTTCAGTCTGCAGGATATCTTCTCATGAATAAATAGCAAGCTTAGGTCTCCTTTTAAATATTATATAAATATGCTGCAATGTAACATTAGTGATAAATCATTAAAAGCTCAAACTATTTCTTAAAAGCATTGGTAACTTTGTCACATTGTTAATTGGTTTACATTTGATGCAGTGTGGCTCACCCAGCAAAATGTGGTCCATGTTTAATTTCTTTTAATATCTCTCTGGTTCCACCACAGTAAGTATCTATCCTTACCAGTGGGTTTATTCTCCAAACTTCCAGGTAAATAATCCAAGGGGTCTCTGAAGCAATCTCACAACAATAGTTGCTTGGCCTTCAGACATGTTTGTAAGATTACTACAGCTACTCATCACGGCCTACTATCATGGGGGTACAGCACAGCTCCTGTATTCCATAGATTGCTCCACTGCCTTTTGCAGGAGAGCTTGGGCGCTGTGGGCTGACTGAGTGCTGTCCCAGTGTTCTGAAAGAGAGAACTCTTTCATTTATTTGAAATTAAAATATACTCTGGAAATTTCATTTCAGAGCTCCGGGATATGTTGCTATCCATTCTGGATGTTTGAAATGAGAGAAAGCAGGCAGATTTGCATTTGGCTACACCTCATATAGCTAGTCTGAGGCAATGAGCTGATTCATGTGTGCGGCACATGAAACAATTGCATTAAATCATTCAACATTATGAATGCTTACATTTTCATTGCCTAGAGCGTGGCAATGATGATGAAACACGAAAGTTTTTGAAACTGGGGGTTTTTGCGGTGCCCTTGGAGACATTTATATTCAAGACAAATTGAGTGGTATACAGATGAAAAAAAAAACAGTTGTAAGATTTTTTGCAGAAGTTTTTCAACAAAAGCTTGAGAAAGGACCAGGAGAAAATGATGAAGCTGTTGAGTTTTCTAACAGTAAGCACAATATTAGTTCCAAGTAAAAACACCAAAAACATGGCACTGAGTACAATCAGACACATTTTGATCAAGTCTGTGTAGAACACCACTCATTATTCAATTTTTTTTTTTTTGAGGTTATAAAGTTTTCAGTAGAAAGTAACTTCTGATGTAGGTACTTCTGTAAGATATTTGAATTAGTGCCACCCAACATTCCTCCTTAATAAAAAGGCATGTTTTCAAAAATCATATACCTTATTGTTTAAAAAAGTCTCTTAGATCTCATAATAACAGAAAATCAATGTAAGACATCAAGTGAGGCTTGAGATACTGTGTCCAGATTGATATCCATTTGGCAGGCAAATTGAAAAAAGTTTTAAAAATGGTTTTAAATCTGAAAGTTCTGCTTTATAATGAGACACTAGAAGTGCTCTTAATGCAGTGGGAATCATAATAAGGGAATGTCTGTGGGCAACAGTGAACTGAAATAACAGAAAGCTGCAGCTGGACAAACTCATGGTCTGAATTAAAGTGTGGGTAATTAAAAATGGAAACCATTTATCTAGACATGCCTGCATGCATCTCAAGAGTTTTTAAATACATTCTGTCAGTCCTTCTAAACATTACAACTCAGCTCAGCTGAAGCCATGTGTATGATTCATGAGCCACTTGGCAGGATCCTCTGTTCCACAGGGGATCAGCTCAAGAGCCTCTTCTGCCCTTCCAGGGCAGTGAGCCATTGCCATCCTGTCCCTGACTCACTGGTGCAGGAGGTGCCAGCAAGGATGCTGTAAATCTTCTCACTGTCTGGGCCTTCCTTGGCTCTCGTGAATATTTAGACCTGAAGGCATCAGTAAGATGAAATGAGCAGAGACAGTTCATAATTGTGATTAAAGGCAAGGGCAGCCAGAAAAAGCTCAGCAGCCTGGAAACTCTCTGAAGAGTGATATGGCATGAGTCCGGTCCCATGGAGGCAGCATTCTAACCCAGGTGTCTTGTCCAGCACTGACTGTGTTTGTAGGGGGTGCCACAGGGACTGGGACATGCTAGTGGTGGGATTTAGCCACAGCCTGACCAGGCTGTTCACCAGGACATGTGCCAGCCCACTCCTCTGGTCATTCACTCACTCTGCGCTTGCCCTTCCATAAGTCACACACAGACAATCCCTTTCCCTCTGCCCTGTCTGATTTCCTGAGCCTGGATTCAAGTAAGAAATACAGAGAATAGTGTGAAGGTCCCAGACATCCAATGCATCCTGAACTATGCTGGGAACTTGGCACCTGGTACACTGGATGGAGATGATGACAAGAGAAACTGCAGCACTCTTCCCAAAAAGTCCCCACAGGGACTGTCTGTGAGCAAACGCTGCAGAGATTTTCTCCCAGTCTGTTGCCTTCATACACAGTAGAAATGTTGGGTGTTTTCAGGTCAGCTCTTGTTTGCTGCACTGCCAGCATGGAAAGCACTGTTCTTACTGTGGCGTTGAGCAGAAAGAGAGAATAGGAAAGTGTGTGTGGTTTTGCCATGGTCACATCTACTTCATAAAAATCCATCCCAGCTTAGAGCAGTTCAGTGCAAGGACACTGCGGGAGCTCACTGCCAGCTGTGCCTGAGCTGCTACCAGCAGGAAGGTGAATCTTCCCACAGGCAACACACACAAATCCTTCTCCTGCTCTCAAATAAGAGGATAAAAGGAAACTGAGGGGGAAGAGATACAGGTTTGGAAAAAAATTGTCAAAGGAAAACAGTAAGCTTGACTCTGTCCTCCTTTCCTCCAAAGAAAAAAACAGAGGTTACAGGGTACCAGGAACCAGTAAAATCAATATGGGTCAGTAAGACAGAACTAGCAGTGAGTGGGAGGCAGGAGGAGATCTTCAAAAAATGATTGAAAGAAGGGAGAAACTGGGGTAAGTAAGAGGGAGCATACACATTAAAATGCTGTTAAGAATCAGTTGTTCTTTTAATATAATTAGGAAGTGAGAGAGACAGGGAGAAAAAGACTGAGATCCTTTTTTAGTGTGAGACAAGTTTGAGGAGGACAAGATGCAAAGAGGATGCTGGGTTTAGGAAGACCACAGTTCTGGGCAGTGGATATCTGTGAGCACAGCCAGGTGCCACCACATCATCTTTTCCCAGGTATTAGGTAGGTGTGAAAGCATTGGGAATGCCACTGCTTTGTTACACAGCTCTGTCTGTCTGGGGTTCTTTTGGAGGGGTGTGGAGGTGTTCCCATTCCCTGGGCAAACTGTTCAAACTGCACCCAGGTGCCCTTGGCAAGAGCTCAGCCCTGCTCTGATTCTGCACTTTTACGCTGGTTTGGTTTAAGGGAGATAACCCTCATCTTTATTTCTGCAGTCCTGCCCTGCCTGCGACCAGGTGTGCTGCAAGTGCCAAATGCCATTGCTCAAGTTTTTCCAAGTCACAGCAGAGTCTGCCTTGTTTTCAAAGCACTAGGGTAGAAAATACAATTCTTCAGAAATCAGATTTGCTAAGCTGCAGTGTAACTGGGCTTCTTCACATGAAAGTTTAGGATCAAGCATAGTTTTACGGATACTGGATTTTTTTTTAAAGATCATTGTAAACTTCCAAGGCTCCAATGCCTCTGTCAGAGCTAGAAAAGAGAGGGGGCTGAGGAGGAAAATTTCTAGTCATGTAAAACCAGGGGAAGAGTGGGACACTTGTCAGCAAAGACACTGCTGGTGCTTCATTATTCTCTTGGGGATTTTTACTTTCAATTTCAGTGAAAAAGTGGACCAAACCCAAGAAAAACATTCTGGAAATCTGGAAATAGAAAATTCCAAGGTAATTTTAGTCAAAAATACTAAGAACATAGGTGTTTCTAAATTGAAACTGTTCTTTGGAGGACGCCTTGGCTTGGTGAAATCATCATTCTTTTTCCTGCCTTCCTGCCTCTGATAAACAAATCCTCTGTGCTGAGCTGCCCCCTGAGGCCAGGCTGGGCAGGTTGTGCCTGGTCCAAGCACATCCAGCTGTGCAGGAATCATGGGCACACCTGGACCCCTTTTTCATCCACAGGTGTTTCCGGCAGAGTGGACATCTGCAGGGCAGAAACAAGCAAGCCCCATGGGCTGTGGTGTGTGAGATCTTGCCTCAAATGCTGTGGGAGTTGATGAGGTTCAAACACAATAGCTTGTTTCCCTGAACCTGTGTCTTCCTGTGTAGCTATTCATCTTCAGTTTCCCAATGGCACTGAATGGTTATAAAATTGCCAAAGCAGACCCCAGATACAAAAGTAGTATTCTGATTTAGAGTATTTGTTCAAGCAAATGCCAGTGCATCTATTCTTGTACTATCTAGGTTGTAATTCTCACAATATTAGCAACAGCCTGCTTGTCTCTTACACTTATGCACAGACAAAAGCTGTGGGTCAGCCAGGTGGGGACCTCAAGGGCCAACTCCAGCAGCACCAAGAGATCATTTCCTTTGCCAGCCAAACCTTATGGGCAGGTAGGACTTGGAGGAGTCCTCTGAGGTGTAGTCCCTCATGAGAACTACATCACGCTACCAACCCTCGAAACTGAGAAGCTTCATCTTAAAGGTCTCTGGTCTTCCCTGTTCTTGCAGGGGGTCTTTTTTGGAACCTCGTGTGTCTTCTAGAGCCCTGTGTCTTCTTGGTTCTGAAAGCTGGTGTAGCTATTTCTTCTGTGGCCAGCACTGTCCTGTCAATTAGTGACGGGTTCCCTTTGCACATAGCCAGTACAGACTGAGGATGTAAGGTCCCCTTCCTTCGCCCTCCTACTTCCCTGCTGGTTGCAGTTATTCAGCTGATGGTGTTGCCTGTCCCAGCCACTCCTGGACCACATCTGCAGAAAATGTTATTCAGGGTACAGTGCTCCTCCTTATGTCACAGTATAGCCCCTCACTCCTGGTGTGTGGAGAGTGGGAGATCAGAGTGGGAGGTAGGAGCAGCTGGCTGCTGGAGCTCATACTGTTTCCTTAAGTTGCTCCTTACCACGGTCACAGAGTCTAAGGAACTTTAAAACATTGGATGTCTTGACTCTTCCTCCAGCCTTCTCTGGATGAGGTGCTGTGCTTGCTAGGCATCTGAAAATCAGGTAAGTTCAGTTTTACAGATATTTCATGGTCTTTTTATTATTTCTGTGTTTCCTGGTTATTGCTGATTTTAGGTTTTGGTTGCTTTCCATAAAGTAGAGCCAGGTAGGAATTCTTTTCCCTCTAACTAATACTGTTGCTTTTGGAGAAGTGTGTGCTAAAAACGGGCACAGGCATGAGGAGAGCTAGTTCAGAAGAAGGTATTAATGAGATGGCATTTTGTGTGTCTGTAGTACTACTTAACCTGCTTTCCATTCTTCTCAACAACTCTACTGGGGCAAAAAGAGGCAGGATAGTGGATCAAAGAATATATCTGCTTATGTCAGGAACAGCATGTGAAGGAGGCAGGGAAATGGAAGAAAGCCTTAGGATGACAGTAAGTCTTGCCTGGTAGGTAGGTGATTGAATCCCTCCTGTCTGTGTCTTTCTCCACAATTCAGATTTATATGCCAAATCCATGCAGTCAGCTGTTGGAGCATCTGTGGCATTTCCAGGGAAAAAGGTGTCAGTTAAACACCTCTCAAAGCTCAGTATTTGTATGGCTTAGGAACCCAAGGCCTACTTACAGTGTCTAATTTTGGTTGTACAGTTTGGGGCTGAGATGGCCCAAAGCAGCAGCTGCTTGTGGATTGGGCAGAGTTACTCAAGGAAACGCAGCTGGTTCCCTCTGCAGCCTCCTGGATCAGGAGTGCCATTCATGTGTTTTATCTCTTTAGTCTGGAAGGGTAGTCATTGATAAAGTCCTCACGTGGTCTTCTCTTCTCTTTCATTGACTCCCAGACCCTTTTCCCAGATTTCCATGAACATAGCCATCTGGCTTCACAGTTACAGGTCAGAGGAGCAATTTGAGACAAATGAAAGGCACATGCTGGGATCTCCCCTGGCTGCATTACTGCCAGTGAACAGCACAGCATGCAATTCCACAAGCTGATTAGACTCTGGATGGGTATTTTAGCACATCCTGCAGTTACCTTCTAGCAGCTGCCATAGTCTTTTGGCATCTCCCTTGTTCCTATTGGTATTCCATATTTATTTGCAGCTTCACTGGCAGGATAACAATGGCAGGCTGAGGGGTTTTTAAGAAGTGTCACTTTGGGGCTGTGCTGTCTCAGGATCAAGGGAAATCCAGAGGGGTAAGCCGGTGTAGCTCCTGCCCACCTCCTTGCCCTTTCTGCTCAACAAAGGCAAGTTGTACAATAGCTGTCCTGTGTCCATAACAGGGGTGCACAAAGTTAGCAACAGCCCTCCCCCTCGGAAGGCACAGGTTACCTTTGCTGGCAGCTGGGCTGAAGATGAAGCACCAACTAAACTCAAGTTACGGATCAAGGTGTGGATAGCAAGAAGCAGAAGACTCTTTGATGGCCCTTTGGTGACTTTAAAAACAGAAACTATTACTTTTACTTCACAGCCAGCCAGCTTAGAGGACAGGCTGTGCAGTTATCTGAATCATCTTTGTTCGGGAGCACAAGGAAATATTCGGAGCAGGCTGACTGCAAGTTCAGCCTGACCTCAGCATTAATGGCAGAAGCACTGAGTTATAATCACCGTGTCTGGGGGTGGTCAGAGCCAGGGCAGCTCCTGTGCCCCAGGGCAGGGTGAGACGCTGCCCTTCCAAGGTAGGTCACATGGCTGGAGTCGTGCACTCATCCCTGCTGAGAAAATTATCTGGATACTTTCACCAGAAAATCACTTTTCATCAGAAAATTGCCTTTCATCAGAAAGTGCCAGCATGAGCAATACCTTTGAGTTTTGTTGGTGAGGCATGTTTCTGGGAATGTTGGTCTTTTGCTGGAATTTTTCTCAGGGAAGGCTTCTTAATTTTACAATGACAAGAGAGGGCAAATGACCCAGCACCTAGTGCTCCAGGTGCTCCCACACACTGGGACAGAGCCAGATGGAAGCTTCCACCCTGCTCCATAGGAGTAGGAACGGGGTCTCTCTGAAGCCCAGCAAAGGCTCCCAAGTGGTGGGCTGCTGAATTAGTAGTGGAGGAGTGTCTGTCCTCTGAGTCCCCCTGCAGATGTTCATTGAAATAGGTAGCTCAGCCTCCCATCCAAATCCAAGGGGAACACCCTAAGCCTCTGGACTGGGGGCTGTAGGCACACTCGTCAGCAGCCTCAGGGCTGCAAGTCTCTGTCTGCAGGTCTCTTAACACAGATCTCCGATGCCGAGATTTCAGTTACATCAGAATTTCAAGTTCCACATTGTTGTTAAAATCTGATGAGCACAGAGAAACACTTGAAATGTGTGACCTGAAAGGCTCAAGTAACAAGGGGCAAGTAGACATGAACAAAAATACCATTTTAGAAATGTCACAATTTTCAAGCTTATGTAAGTACTTTTGTATGCAATGCCTCTCATGTTGGGGTTTCTTTTTTTCTTAACATATAGAATTGACAGTAAGGGAAATCTCACTATAGGGTCAAAGTGGGCACCTTTGAAACTTCTTCCTTCAAAGTGTTGTGGAGCTGCTGACCTCACAAAAAAGTGCATGGAAAGCAACACAAGAACTGGGGCAGTTAGAGGTGATCTGGTTTTTGACATCTTCTAATGCAGAGGGATTAGAAGATGGTGTCAAACCCTCAAGAATCTAAGGAAGAGTCACAATTTCTTCTCAGAAGACCAGAGGACAAAGGCAGGGTCAAGAAGTCACACAACACACAGTGGAGAATTTTTCTGATGTTCAGTACAAGGAAGTACAAGTGAAATGGACCCTGCAAGCCAAACCAAAATGTTTCTGAGAGATGTCTGTAACTTTTGTACAGGCCATACAGAACAATGAATACAGATGGATTTGAACTCCAGTAACACCATTTTTCATTTTTGTAATTTTCCTTTTGGCAAAGAAATGTTTCTCCAGAAGAAAGATGCTGTGGTTGGCCTATTGACAGCAGATCTCTATAGGTCCTAATGAAGGCGACTCACTTTAATTTGACTGCACAGAATTAGTCACTGATGCCTTTCTTACTTTCTTTCCTTGTGTCCTGTGTTGACATTAGTATATAGCCCCCAAATCCTGTGCAACTGCAGATAATTTACCATACTCAAGAAATTTCAGCAGGAAAAAAACCCCACCAAACTACTCACAGTTTGAAAGAAACAAATGTACAGAGATTAATAAATATACACACTTTGTGAAGAACAACTGCCCTGGCTCAATTTCATCAGTCTAAATATGAAAAGGTAGTAATAAAAATGTATCCATTAGATTACAGGGTGAAGAAATTTCATTAGTTGGAATGAGGAAGAGCTGTTTTGCCTATAAAAAGTAAAAAGCAGTGTGTAGTTGTTAATGGACATTGTATGGCTACAAGTTGGTATAGCTTGAACTTTTTGAGAACATACAGATTTGATGAAGATCTGTTTTGGGCAGGATGCCCTATTCTGTTAGGACTTGTTTTTTTTGCGTTCCAGTGGCTGATTAATTCCTGATTTTTTTCCATCTGTGTGTGTGCCTTTCTGAGAATTTTTGTTTTGTTTGCTTGAACATAAAAACCTGAAAAGCCCAGGCAGAATTGCAGCAATCACTTGGTCTGGAACACATAGTTAGAAGTTTTAGAAAGCAAAACACTGCCTTCTTTTTACTTTCTTAACCAATGCTGTAATCAAGCAGGAAAACAAAACCAGCTGCAACAGAAAGAAATGAGGTGCAAAGAGCATGAAATACAGTTTTGCGTTGCTGCCTTTGATAACATGAGGATAATAGTAGGTCACACCTAGATAATATTGAAAAATGGTCCAAGGGATAGGAAGACATTTAATTAGTGGAAAAAAGAGACCTCTGCCGGGTTGATTGACACACAGAACTGTTTTCTAAAACCTTGTTCAGACCCTCTTATTCTTAGGACAGCCTTTGGACAGAGCCTGGCTTGTTCAGATTGTGATAGGTTAATAAAGACACTGAGCAAGTTGCTGGAGATAATTATGCATTAGCTGGAAGGAGGGATTGTTTCATCCTGTAGAAGTGAAGTCTGTACAGGAGAACATTATCACTCCACTGTACTGAAAGTAAACATTTCAACTTTCATATTATTTGTCAGCTGTGGAGAGTGGGAAGAGTAGAAAAATGCCTGGGCCCAGCATCCGATCTGGATGGAGGAAATTTTAACTCCTCGTTATTGTGATGGGCAAAGATGCAGCTTGGTTCTGCAGCATTGGATTATCTGAGCTCCGTATTCCACCAAGTTTCTTGAGCTTGGCTGAACAAAGGCTGCCAGGCTGCTCTCGCACTTGCATTTGGGATGTAGTTCTGCAGGAAGATTGAAGACATAAATAGCAATGCTTTAGGTCTGTGAACCTACACAGGATAAACATGTCAGAGTGTGGGAAGGCAGACAGAGACTTCCAAAAGTCATTTTTCCTGGTAGCCCATTAGTGAGGAACAATCTTTATTCCTGATTTCTCCTACACCAGGACTCACACACAGAACCACTTCAGAGAGTTCCTTTTCCATATGCAGCAAATAGAAAGTGCTGGGGGAATTAGGTGGCAAATTAGCTATTAATCACCTTAGTGACTTTGTAGGTTTATTTTAAGGCTAAATTCTCCATAGGCTTCACTGACTTTCCTAAAACTTCCAGTGGCATGAGAAGTCGATACATGTACATCAGAATCCAGAACACTTTCTGCCAGATAGGGCTCTTAAGGCAAGGTGTATCCAAGTTTCCATAGGTGGTGGTCCAGGTAATGATGCATATGTCAGAGAAAGCACATCTGAATGTTTGGGTATTTGTCTTGTCATTGCTGTTGCTTTGCTCAAGCCATAGCTATTCTTCTCTGGGTTCTCTGGGCCTCAACCTGATCCTCTTGAGCATCCATCCTCGTTTGCAGTTCTTCATCCTATCCTGCAATGAGAGGATAAAGAGCTGCAAATCATCTCCAGCTATTTCCCTTAGGTGTACATCAAGCACATCCTGATGAGAGATTCCCAGGCAGCAGAGCTCTGGGACAATATTTGTCTGAGGGCTGGTTTTGCCATCATAATGAGAGAAGTTACAGTGGTACAGAGTCCTTCCACTGACTTTGTGAGCTTTGTCTCTGGCTCACAGAGCCAGATTTGTGTTGAGGTGTGAAAGCATCTTGATTCTGTATTTGATAGGAGAGTCTGACAGCATAATTATGCTCTGATAGGAGGAAAGCTCCTAGAAACAAAATCTTATATCCTATGTATTATGACTGTGACAAAAATACTTACTTATGACCAAATTAGTTTGGTGAGGCAGATACAAGTTAAGCTCCTTCTAGTGTTCACACATATCAAAATTTGGAATTTAAAGACAGGCTATCTGAACTACTATACTGGGAACATAAGATAATAATTCCTCCCTGCAATATGCTTAAAATCTTGACAGTAATTTCAATGGGACAAGTAATTTTTCTCTCCATATCAGCATGACCCCGTGGGAAACAGTGGGAGGTACACCATGTGCCAATTGAAAGTGAAATAACAAACAAAAATCCATAAACAAAAGGCATTACAATTTTTTATTGTGGCTATTACGAGGACCATAAATGCTGGCTCTGAGGATTCCTTTTCACGTCTCTTTTTCTAGGTGACATCTCTTTAGTTATTGTCTTAATCTGTTCTTAAGTGTAAGATGTGCAGGGTGCCTCAGCATTTTGGTTATCATATTGAGGTAAGGCTTTGCCTACAATGTGATGGCTCTGCTCTCTCTGCTGACAGTGCAACAGCCCTTGAAACATAACCAGTCCCTCCACATTTGGGGGAAGGCTGTAGTTAGTGAAGAGGGCAAAAGCCTCATTAGCGTTTTGCTGCTTTCTTTCGAAACAGGGAAAAAGCCTGCACATACACACTTCAAGAGAGATGAAGTTAGGATGTGGTGCTGTGCATTAAAAATTTTCTTGGCTCTCTGGAGCAAAAGACTCCTGTGGCTGAGTATGTGGGCAGAACTGTTAATAGATGTGCCAGCTTCTCAGTGGTTAAATGGGGACCAGCTTGACACAGCCGCACCATTCTCAGCTGATGTTTTATTGCTATAATTTGGTTGTAAGCAAGTAAAACAAGGTTGGGCATACCTTTTGCATTTGGTGGGAGTCACACACCCCACTAGCATGGATGGACTCCTTACAACAAGCTGCTTCACAAACTGTTCAATCTGGCACACTGAATGAATATTCCCTTCCCTTAAATAGGAAAAAGGAATGCCTTCCACACAAAGCCCCAAAAGCATTTACAGAGGAAACAGCACTAGCCCTGTAATTGTCCACATCAAAATCTGTTTATTTAGAGAAGCTGTTTATTATTCAGCTGGAGGTACCAAGACTCACACAGCAGAGAATTGCCACAGTATTAACAACTGAGGAGTGGCCATCACCAGCATTATTGTTTATTGCCTTTCCAGTGCACTGAGGCTGACTTGTTTACAAGCATTGTAACTAAAGGGCTAGAGCTCTATTTATTTGGCCTCCAGTGAGCCTGCAGGGAAGAGCAGGGGAAGAAAACTTGGGGAAGGCATAGTGGTCACTAGTCGTTACAGGTGCAGTAACTAAAAACACATCTCTCCATACCCCACTCTATCCTGTGGTAGTTTTTCTTTTAGAATTGCCTACATTTCTCAGTACTTTATATAAGCTTTTGACTGTAGGGGTAGTGCGTTAATAAATGTTCACTGGAATATAAAATATGTACTGTATTTAGTGAATAATAGATCATAGATATAACTCCAAGCATATCACTTAAAATGCTGTAGGTGTTTATGAGCCATTAGTAAGCAATTTATTATTGATCGGGAAGGAAAGGAAGGATCACACATTTATTACAATCCATGAATCCTGTATTAATTCTTTTTGAAAGGTGTTAAAGTCTTGGTTAGAAATTAAATGTGAGCTACTGGCCTTATAGTAGTGGGCTCTCTGTCCAACAGCTGATAAGATTACACCAAGTTCTTGGCAGCTTTGGGACACTCCAGGGCATTGGTGACCTGTCCTGTAGTCAAACATATAGCCTCTGGTTCTAGTACCAGCAGCCATGATTTTGCTTTGGTACATCACAATTCATATCAATTTCAAGTGGTGCTTTCCTTTAAGAACTGACACTCTCTTTGTTTCACTCCCTGGCTAAATCTGTTTCCCTCTTTTACGTGTTTCCTGCTCCTCTTCTCCCCAGGGTGAATGCTCACAAAAGTGCTATGACATCTTTGTGCTGGAGACGGTGTGTGTGGCGTGGTTTTCCTTTGAGTTCCTGCTGCGATCCATCCAGGCAGAAAACAAATGTGCTTTCCTGAAAACCCCGCTCAATATCATCGACATCCTGGCCATTCTGCCTTTCTACATCTCTCTCATTGTGGATGTGGTTTCCACAAAAAACAGCAGCAAGCCTGGCGGGGGAGCTGGGAACAAGTACCTGGAGCGCGTGGGGCTGGTGCTGCGCTTCCTGCGGGCGCTGCGCATCCTGTACGTGATGCGGCTGGCGCGGCACTCGCTGGGCCTGCAGACGCTGGGGCTCACCGTGCGCCGCTGCACCCGTGAGTTCGGGCTGCTGCTGCTCTTCCTCTGCGTCGCCATGGCGCTCTTCTCACCACTGGTCTACTTGGCTGAGAGCGAACTTGGAGCCAAGCAAGAGTTCACCAGCGTCCCCACCAGTTACTGGTGGGCTGTGATCTCCATGACAACTGTTGGCTATGGGGACATGGTGCCTCGTAGCATCCCTGGACAGGTGGTAGCCCTGAGCAGTATCTTGAGTGGGATTTTGCTGATGGCTTTCCCGGTCACGTCCATCTTTCATACCTTTTCCCGCTCCTACAGTGAGCTGAAGGAGCAGCAGCAGCGAGTAGCCAGCAGGCAGGTACGGCAGCGGCAAGAGAACATTGAGCTCCCAGGTGGTGACAGTACAAGGAGGCTCAGTGCCACATTCCCACCAAGTGCTGGTGAGCAGGAGGGTCTGTCCTTGCTGGACCTGTAAACCATGAGAAGTTCTTGACCCTGAGATGAGGACATACTTTGGCAGCACAAGAAGCAGTGGACAAGGGAGGTCAGTTCTGCAAGAAGAATGCCATGAACTGCATGAATGAGGGGCAGACACACACAAGGTTTGTCTAAAGACCAACTTCTGATCTTAACAGACCTCTGAAAAGTGCCCCTAGAAATTCTACCAAGTTCAGCTCTGCTCCATTGCTTTTCTTAGGGCTTTTCTATTGAGCAAGTATTTTTGGGTATGCCCAAGGAGCAGCCATTGAACGCAGCCAGCCAGCAGAATGTAATGTGAGGCACAGCCTGTGCCAGGTGCCGTATGGCAGAGCAACCAGCGTGCCACCTCCTCCCTACCCTGCTCAGTGGCATCCCTGTGTGAGGGGTTGAGCAAGGGGCTCCCCGTGCTGCAACGCCCCACAGCACGCTTGTTTTGGCAGCAGCACCAAGGAACACAAACCTCAGACAAGCCAAGGGGTGAGGGCAAGAGAAGGGCAGAAGCATCTCTTGAGCCTTACTAGGGGCTTGCTTTTGTCTTCTACAGATGAGGCAGTGCAGCTAGAGCTGCCAGCTCTGAATTGTGTGTGAGCACAGTTTGCATTATTGAGTAGAGATGTATATTTACCATCCTAACCTTTATATCTTAGTTCCATGACAGAAATACACATACAGAAATCTTCCTGGCTGTGGTACTGAATGTTAACTTGGTTATTTTTCCTTTGCTAACAGTTGAATATAAAAAATACCATTACAAATGATGACTTTTTCCACTTTCTGTTAACTATTTCCATCTTTCATGTATCAAGAAATGTGTTTAACAGGTAATGGAACCAATCTGAACTACATGTAGCTCAAGAAGGAAAGGGTGATGTTAAACCAGCAGGGATTCCCAGCTCTGCACAGCTTTCCTTGGTGGTGGTGGTTGCACTGAGTGCAGTCATGTGCAATCAGGAGTAGGGGAGTAGTACAAACCCAGTGAGGCCAGCAAGACACCTTCAGTGGGCTCTGGCCCAAACTGAGTGCAGCAGCTGTGCTCTGTATTAGGAGTAGCCTTTTGGTTTTGCCCTCCTACTAAGAAAAAGACAATCCTGTCATTAGAACAAGTGTTCTAGCTCTTCTTCTTGATACTCAAAGGATTTAAGTCAATTTAAAGGGAAAATGAATTATATGGTGGTATCTGCATGTTTGCTTATAGATGCCAGTCCCATGCATGAGCTTACCAGCCCCAACCCTGGAGGAACTGTGTAGCTGTTCCAAATCAGGATGCTGTGTGGGTCTTTCAGTGTTCCTACAGGTGGAATTTGATCAGTGAATGGAGGGAGATGGAATCCAGCAATCACTTGTACCTACACTCCTATTTGTACTAAAGCCATGCAGTGTCGCCTTCCATATGCTCCACACACCAGGAAGAGAACAAAACCTGATATACTGAAGATGGGATTTGTCAAGTCTGTTGTTTGGGGTTTTTTTGCCTCAGCATATGTTGTAAAACCAATCCTACATTAGCAAACTCTCATATTAAACAATTCCTTATAGGAATGAAGCAAGGGAAATGGAAAAGTTACACTTTATTTTAATAAAAATTAAAAGCTTTGATGCTGACTCTTTGTGTCTGGTGATTTGGGTGTGGAGGGAGATGGTGTTTCGCTGTGCTGATGTGAAGTAACTCGTGTTACTTGCTGCTGAGCACTGCAGGAGATGGAGGCAGCAAAACTGAGCTCCACCCTACCCTGCAGGATGCAGCTGGGTCAGCAAAGTCCCAGCTGTATTGAACTGCAGGCAAATAAAATGCAGGAGTCCCCACCAAAACTGTGCCCATCCTTCATGGCCCAGCAGCACTGGGAACACATCTGCACCTTGTGTTAGAGAGGAGGGCCAAGGGCTGGTGCCTGGGGTGATTTAGACTCCTGGCACAGCAATGCCAGCACTTGGTTCCTGTGACTCATGAAAGATTTTATTTTTATTGTTTTTTTATTCCTAGTGCAGGCATTTCTTTCATTAAGGATTATTAAGGTCTGACATCAGGCATACAGCTTTTACAGCCAGCTGACTGCAAACCAGCAAAGGGAGCAGTGATGGGGGGACGGTGTGGCCTGGTGCTGAGGGGCAGCACTGCATCTTCAGGCAGCATTCACACGCTCAGCCTTAAGGTGGCACCCAGTAGACTCACTAGGTAGACTCACAGGTTCACTCCTCATGGGGATTTGGCTCATGCACACCAGGTGTGTTTTGTGCTCCATCTCCTGGGTGAATGAAGTGACCATGGCTAATGCACATGGAGGGTGCAGAATGCATGTCCTGAAGGTAGTGAAACCCACAAATCGCAAGCACTCTGACCTTTCTACTGGAAAAGCCATGTTGGAGTGGACATACTTGCAGAACAAAGAGGTTCACATTTGCAGTGCTAGCAAGTAACCATGAATCAATGCAGCTTTTGGCCTTGCAGCATGACAAAAACATTGCTGGGACAGCAAACTGCAGCTCAGCAGCTGTGTAGAAAAACATATTGATGACACACACTAGTATTAATAAACAGTATTATTGCCATTCTCCATCAAGTTGCTATTGTGCTACAATAGTCAGTCCTTTGTATTTTTGAAAAGGCACATAATCAATTCCAGCACGCACGGAGTTTTAATAAAGTGACAAAACCCTCTCATTATGTTGCCTAGTTAAAGCCTGGCTTTCAATAAAGTTTCATTTCATCTATTGGGATGACAGATGCGGAAACAAATATAAACCAGGAACCTTTTAAATAAATTATTTTTGGAAGCTGTATAAAGTTGTGATGCACAAATTGCCAGACATAAAAGACACTCAGAGGAGAATGAATTTCACCCAGGGCAGCTGTTGTTATGGGTGATCCTTATTACTTTTGATCAGCTCCTGGAGAATGTTTGTTTTGTTGTGTATGGTGGTTGGGTTTTTTTGACACAGCACAAATTATTTTAAGGCGATTTATCTCTAACTATAACAAATGCCACACTGCTGTCTGCAGGCACACCAGTGCCAGCAGATAGTTATATCTGTTTCTTTGAACAACTAAGTGCATCACAATTGTAGCACACTAGTTTTGCCCAGGGAAAAAGAATAAAAAAGGAAAAAATATTCCTCTCTCTAAGATGGAAGAAAGACTCGAAACATGTGAGCAAAGCCAGCTCTTCTACATGTCCATCTTGGTGGCAGCATGCATGAATCTGCACCAACAAATTCTGACAGCTGGCAACACTAGTCATGAAAACCATAACTTAGGAGAGTTAAGGATGTGTTAACTGGTAAAGGGACAGAGGTAAAGGGGCTGGCACAAAGTCAAACACAACTTCAGCTCATACAGCACATGTGCATAGCCATCTCCTACCGCACTGCAGCCTCAGTTAAGAAAAAGCAGTAATGCAAAGAAAAATGATGCTGGTGGCATCTCCTCAACTCTAAGCCAGACAGAGGCTGCTGTCCCACACTGCTGAGGCCAGAACAGGCACAGGCTATGACAGCCTCACAGCAGAGGCTTCAGGGGGCAAAGCATCCTTGGCCTTCCCCTTGGTAGCTACAAGCCACAGCGTTAGAGGACTGTGAAGCCTTGGCGTGGAAGAGGACAGAGGCACATGGAAGGGCTGCTGGCCTGTCACGCTCCACTAATACAAACAGGGGTCATGATGGTTCGTTTATTGATCTCAGAGTGCAAAAAGACCCAGGGGATTTTGGTTTAAATCAAAACAATGCACCTTTATTAAGTGCCCACAACACGAAATGCAACAGAGGAGGGGGCAGAGAGAGAGAGACAAAGAATAGAGAGAGAAAGAGAGGGGGATGGAATAGCTACCAACAGAAGAGACTAAGTCCTCGGGGTCGTCCGTCCATCTTCTTCCATGGGGAGATCTCAAACTTATGGAGCTTCTTATAGTCTGTTCAGAGCAAAAGTCAGCTGGCCAAAGGTGGGGAGATCTGAACAGGTGCAGCGCAGCCAATCCAGCAGAAAGCACAATCAGTTCACCGTGACTTGCCCATTGTTTCCCATGCAAATACATACTGGCTTTTGGTCTAGCAAACACACCCGCAAGCAACACTTGGCAGACATCCCACCTCAGCCAGGCAAGTATTCCTGGGTTTTAGGGTTTCAGTCTCTGTCCTTGGGGTTTCAGCCTCCGTCCTTGTCGACAGTCATGAGGCAGATGAGGGATCTTCAGACTCTCTCTTACGTGGCCCATCTGCGACTGAGCAAAGCCCTTCAGTCCCCCAGCTAGCACCTACCAGAGCCAAGTGCATGTAAGCTGGGACACAGAAGGGCAGGAATGGGGTCTGAAACGCTGTGTTTGCTGTCAGTGCATTTCTAGATGCTGACATCCACTTGGGACAGGCTGGTTTACAAGGCTGTTAACAGGAAGACCTGCCCCAGAGTGAACTTCCCATTATGTTCTAGCCCCCATCTTTTATTTACTGCTGTTGGCACAGGTATCCAGGCAGTGTTTATTTATGAGGGCACTTGACTTACATATTGATGTCTTCTTTCTTATAGAAAGCCTCCAACAAAGCTACAGTTGTCAGTCAGGTCCTGGAAGCCAGCTTGGCTCTCAAGCCTAAGGATCAAAATCAGATTTAACAAATAGAACCTGTGGGCCAGTTTTTGCTTAATACCCAGTACCAAATGTGAGCTTTAATTTATGTCTTAAAGTGTTTTTAATTGCACATAACGGCACGCATCTCAAACATCTAACATGACATTTCTCCCATCATGGAGCTCCAATTCAGACCACTGCCTGCCATGCACAGCAGGGCCAGGCCGGTGCAGCACCAGGAGATGGGATTCCCCACTGTTTCCTTTGGGGCCAGCCCCACCATTGGCTTCCCCACAGTGAATGCCAAAGCAGCAGCCAGTAACACCAGCATTGTCTGGGAGAGAAGGTGCAGGCACTGTGAGTGTTAATCAGGCTTGGCTGCAGTGAGAACTGCTTGGGTCTCCACTGCCACCAGACTGCAACAGAGCAGGCAGGGTTTACTCCCCACCCTCACATTCCTTCTCCTTTCCCTCCCACTTTGCTGATTTACCTACCTTTACCTTCATGTTTTGGTTTTCCTTCTTCCCCTTCCCTTCCGGAGTATCACCCTTCAGGCCCTTATTTGAGCAAGCACAGTCTCCGGCACATCTCTCCTCCCACCCTTCCCAACCCTCTCTCCTGTGCCTCCAGCCCTCTGTCCTCCCCAGTTCCCCTTCTGCAGCTCCTGCAGTCATTGCACACAGCAATAGCAAACCATGCCAGAGAGGCCAAACATCCTGGATCAGCAGCCTGGTAGGATTCAGGAGGTGCACAGCAGCTGGAAGGCTGCTCCTGACAGTCTTGGCTTGTTTTCCCATCCAGAATGAACAGTGAGGGTGGCCAAGACTTCTATTGGGGCCGCAGTTGGCCATGAGATGACAGACTCAGTGTCCTCATCTTCTGTGCAGAGGTGCCAAGAGCACATCCCTCATCTGTGTCCCATCTTCAAACTCATTCTGCAGTCTGCATGACACAGGGTTCTTTTAAAGTTACATAATGATCTGTTAGTAAATTTGTTTTTACTGTGAGCATTACAAACAAGTTATATGGTCTCAATGGTTAAGTTTACCCTGTAAACTTAATGTATGGAAGAGCAAGGGACAGAAATCCAGAATCCCTGCTGCACATCATCAATTCAGGACAATTTATGCCTTGTGCTTACTCATCAGAAGGAAAAACCACACTGGATACTCATATCAACAATGTCAAGATGATTTATAATAAGGGTTAAGAAGCATACATTTTGTACCTGAACAAAACAAAGCAACACTGCAATTTATATATGAGGTAATTTTTATTAAAAAAACATTGCAACTGACAGAAAAAAATAAAGTCCATGAAATATGCCATACATTCAAAGAGATGCATTTAAAGTAACAGATTTCTTATTCTCTGAGGTGATCATTGAAAAAGATACTTCCTGACAATTAGAGAACAAAACAGAAGTTCTGTAACACTTTGTCCCTAAAGTACCTTGCAAGAAGTTCTAAAGTTCCTGGCCAAGAGTCCTACTTGCTAAATGCCACATACAGAAGATGACTTGGACATGGTTTCACTGGCTTCTCTTCCAGCATTGTCTGCTCTGGTGTAAGTGAGACTGGTCTGCAGAGCTTGCTGGTTTAGATACCAATGATAAACTCAAGAATCCACCCAAGGAAGAATCCCAAAAGGAAAAAACAGAAATTGTTTTATCCTCAGTAATATCTGTAGTTCAAAGTCAAAGTGGCGGCCACAAGTGTGCACTCCCACATGAAGCTATAACATACAAAAGTATGTTTCTTATCAACCATTAATTTCTTACATCCCTATTTTGCAGAATATTAGAAAAAGACCACCAAATACAAAAATCTTACCATTACAAGTTATTAAAAAAACCCTTCAGACCATTAAAACACACAAGAAAGTGGGTTTTTTTCAAACAGTAGAAATACAATCCTCATTAAAGCAGCATACCAGAGAAGCCAGTTGTTAAGTTTTCAATTAAAAAAGACAAAAGCCCAGATGTTCTTGTAACACAGCCAGAACACTGGAGAAAAGAGAGGAACAAAACATTCATAGTCTGCCATGCTGAGTACATTGTCTTTGTAAGGTCACTTCAGGCCTAGGAGAGTTGTCCTAGAGTATGGTATTGAACAAAGAGCATGGAGTCAGTGCCTTGGGCACAGTGTGATTCCCCTCCACTGGACAGTTTGCCACCAATGAAGACAGTCCAGACTCAAACTGTGAGGTTCCCAAAGACAGCGCAGGAGGGGAAGTATCTGACTTACACACTGAAGTTATCAAACCTCAGACTTGCTGCCACTGCTAAGAAAACATAAACTCTTGGGTTATACTTAAGAGAAAAAATTATTCTGAAAATCTGTCCAACACCTTGCCTGTGGCCAGATAGGACTCACCCAGCAAAGGGAGGAAGCCTCATGAAGGAAGCAGCAGAGGCATAGCTGTTCCTGGGACCAAGGGCCTTGCTACAGCCTCTTCATATCACCCAGGGCAGTTTCATAACAGCAGTGTCACAACAGGAGCCCAGGGGCTTGGTCACCACCCCCACGGGTCCACACCACCAGCAGCTGCACGTCACAGACAGAGCATGGTGACCTAAGCTGGCTAACAGCCTTTAGAGACAACATCTACATAAACTCCATTCCTTCAGCTTTCTCAGTCCCTCTCAATACAGGCTGCTGATTCTTCTGAAAAAGATGACTCTCTTCTTTAAGTGCCTAGAAGTTCTCAACAGTAAAAGGAAAACATGGACTCCTTCCTAGCTGGGCCAATGCAGGAAACACCCCAAAACATAACCTGCTTCTTGTTTGGCATTGAACAACACGAACACGCATCTCAGCCTCGACAAATCAAGCTGTCAGATACTGGTCCTACTCCAGGGGATACAGCTTTTTCTCTGTCTCAAACTTTTTCATTTCTGAGCCAATGAAAGTGGACCTGCTTCTATCTTTGTGGCTCAACCACCATCTAGAAATAATTGCCTAACACCCATCTGCTGGCCCCTTGGTTTGGGAAAGACACGCTACAGCTGTCTTGTGCATAGCTGCAGGGGCAGTGCTGCCCCCCAGGTGCAGGGCAGGCTATTCCCACACCCCATAGCTTCAAAGCACAACTACCTAAGTTCCCAGTCTCCTGCTGGCTCCTCCTTTTGCCTGGATGCTTGACTGGCTGTGCCAGCTCTAGACATGACTCGAGCACCATCAGACCCTCTCCATCATTTCCTCCATGTTTCCTCCTGCAATGGGGATGAACACCTGCTCACTCTTTAGCTTTACAGCATCTGTGGCTGGCTCATTTCTGGCTGCTCACCTCTTTGCAGGACCTCCCACTCCCACCTTCTCTCACCAGGCACCCTTACAGACAAAAGAGAAAGCTCCTGGATTTGCTCTTCAATACTTCCTCCTCCATCATAGAGATACTGAATGCTAGTATATGCCACAAACTTCCTGCCAATATACACAAATTGTATTATATTCATATAATACAATTATTATATTATATAAATAGGTAGAAGTTTCAGACAAAATATCCTATAATTTCTGTGGTGTAACATTTTTAAATAGCATTAAAAACACAAACCATCCAGCCCTTGTGATTAAATATACAAACATCTGTGAATTAATAAGGCTCATAGGTACATACGCAAAAATAAAGTGCCCCTCCCCCCACCAAGAAACAATTCTGTACAGCTAAGTCTGAAAACAGAGCAAGTTATTTAACACAGAACTTCCCAAGCTGGATGTGCAGCCATATTTTCCATCCTTATTCTCATTTCTGCTTTCAACTTGGCAACACAGGAGTATTTACAAGTGGAAGAAGAGGTGCCATGGCTGACTCCGCTGACCTGCAACCTGCCCAGCCAAGTTCCTCACAGGGCCTTGGTGCTGGTTGGGTGTGCAGTGTGGGACACAGGCTTCTGAGGGTAGTGGCTATACAAGTAAACCTGCAACAGGATAGCGATGTCCACAAATACCTGCAGGAGTCCACAGATGGAGAACTGGAAAGGGGCCTGATTCAGGAAGAAGTAAACAGTCTTGAACGTGTCCCCACTGCTCCACATCAGCACCATCTTGATGCTAAAAGACAGAAAAAAGGGAAGAGCATTTACTGAGAAGAAATTTGCTTTGGATTATCCTGCCATGCCAGAAATGGCAGGATAATCCACCACCTACTGCAGCTAGGATTTCTACCCAACAGTGGGTTGAGACTCCCCTTGACAGGGGCAGACAGTGTGCCTAGCCAAGACAGGCAGCACTGTACTTGAAAGGGAGGGTCAAATTCTCTGCTCCACAAACTGCAGCACTCTTATCTCAGCAATTACAGCTCCAAACATCTGTAGCTGTGAAGGTATCCAACATTTTTAAATAGCCAGCTAGGATATTTGACTCAGTGGTGCTCTGTAAACATGACTGCCACATGCTGACAGCACTGACCATAAATCAAAATAAAAGAGTGCATAGAAAAGAACAGCATGGAAAAGAACAGCAATCATCCCAGCAGTTACTTCTTGTGCATGCCATTCTGTGCTCATGCAAGGTAAAGTAACACACAGATTGTTCTCTCATGCATGCATACTTTCAGCATCTGCTGAAACAAACAAAACAGATAGAAGAAACCACTCCTTACTGCAGAAAATAAATAACCAAAAATGCAGACAGACAGATTGTCCAGTAATACAGAAAGAGGAGAAATTACATGCCTGCAGCTGTTACTGGAAGGATGATCAGAACTAGGGATTTTTATTAAGGACACAGATCAAGAGCAATGCTTAGAATTCCTTTTAATAACCAAACTTGCTTTCATCTTGCTCTTCTGCTGAGCATTCCCTGTCCTGTAGTCTAGCTCCTGCTTCCCTACATCAGGAGAAACTCTGGGGAATAGACACAAGTTCTTCAAACAGACCAAATTATTTTCAGTGTCCTCAACAAAATGTGAACAACCAAACCTGGAAGGCTGTTTCTGAGCTTCATGCACTTTATCAGGAGAACTTTTTAAGCAGCTGGATAAGCAGCAGTGGACAAAAGCTTTGTAGTTCACAGTATGAACACTGCACATAATTTCTCGTAATTACAAGCAATTTACATTTTGCCTGCAGAGACTCCAATTCATAACACAGTCAGGCCCATGCAGCAGGGCAGATCTTAATGTTCATTTTTCAAACACTCAGGCTCACAGGATTTGTGTTTTGGACACAAGTACATTATGCCATTGCAAGCCAAATGCTGCAGCCCATTCTTTCCCCACATGGGAAGGGTGGCCAAGAGCATCAGTTTGTACAGCCCCATCACACTATGGAAATGGGAGTCTTTTACAACTTGGGTCACGTGGCCCAGAGCACAAAACAAGTCTACAATAACGACCTTCCACAGAATCTGTGTGGAACTGCAAGCAAGGATATGGGATTGAGTGATCAGCCATTCCATACCCAAGGTCATTCTAAAAATGATCAGGGAAAGAAAACAACTGCTGAACTCTACACGTCATTTGTGCTTGGTGTAAACAGCATGCACCACCTGCCCTGTGCACATTCCCAGTCACACTAAGTCACCTTACATCACACTTACAGGACATTTACAGATGCAGGTGTGGTCGGAATTGATTGAGATTTTAATTAGGAAGGCAATAAACTCTGAGGGTAACAAAACTGGCACCTTGCTTGCTGGCAGTCAATATTTCTCCTCCTTTGATTTTAAGAGCATTACTGTTTGCTGGGCAACTGATCACAATTTAATTGTGAATCTGCCCTGGCATAGCTAGGCACTCCCACTAAAAGCACATGCTCAACCAGGCTAATCAAAGTAACTGCTCACTGTTGACAGAAGGGAAATTCGGGGATACCATGAGATAGCTGAATAGAATTTAACAAATATCCTTAATACAAAGGATGTTTGCCACTCATTCCCAGTGGAGAAAACCAGCTGGGTTTTTAAAGTGACCTTACAATGCAGAGTAGTTGTGGAGAAGATACAGAGTCAGAAGATGTAAAGCCTACAGAAGAATTAACCCCCTCAAAGAAAGAATAATCAATCACTGAAGAAAAATGTAAGGACACCTGCAGTTCAGCAGCACCACAGGAGCCAAGCACACCTCTAGCTGTGTCACACACTGTGCCAAGTTTGCCAAAGCAAGTCTGTGTTTTGCTAGGAAGGCACCTGTTGAACTCAACAGTCTGCAATACCAGCTGGAAAACTTAGTTCTGACAGCCTCTGCTTATTCCATAGCCCACACTTCAGCTCATACATGTAACACTGAAGGACATCATCATGATGCCTGGAGTTCTCACTAGGACATGACAATGCTATACACACACGAAAATCTCAACTTGTCCTTGACAAAAATAATCTTAGAAAATGCTATAGGTAGGTTAAAAAACTAATGCCACTTGTCTGTCTGTGTACCAAAAAACATACATCCCTCTCTATTCAGTAGCTCGGACAAAGCACCAGAAAAACCTGCAAATCACCAAGGTACAATGAAAATAAAATACAGAAAACACCTGACATCCCACAACACTCAGTCCTGCAGCTGCACTCAGATTATCAGGACTGATGCAAAGTAGTGACTGTGGGAGCGCTGGCTGCCCTCCCAGAGGGGAGGCTGGGACTGGACAAAAAGAGCCCGTCCAGCAGAGACCAAAATGTGCATGGGGTAATCACAAAGAGCTGAGCAAGGAAATGGGGATGATGTCATGCAAGAGGTGAGAAAATGCAATGAAGGGCCACAGAGCAAAGCAAAGAAGACAGCAGATGAGCCAAGAGGTTGGTCAGATGAGAAGAGGGTAGAAAAAAAGAGACTGGAACAGAATAGGGAATGACAGGAATTGAAGAGAACTGGAAACATGGTACACAAGTCCTTGAAAATTACCTGAATTTGGGGTAAACAGCTTGTGTGGCAAGGTTTTGGTTGCAGAGGCCAGGGAGGCAGGCTACAAAGTGACTTCTGTGAGAAGCTGCCAGAAGTTTCCCTTAAGTCTAAGAGAGATAATGCCAGCTGGCTCCAAGATGGACCTGCCACTGGCAAAGGCTGAGCCCATCAATGACAGTGATAGCACCTCTGAGCTAATGTATTTAAGAAGGGGGAAAAACTGCTGCACTACACAGCAGCCAGGTGAGATGAAGTGTGAACATGAGAACATGTGAGGGAACAGCCCTGCAGACACCAAGATCAGTCCAGGAGGAGGGGAAGGAGGTGCCCCAGGCACTGGAACAGAGATTCCCCTGCAGCCCACGTGGTGAAGACCACAGTGAAGCAGCCCCTGCAGACCATGGAGGTCCATGAGGGAGCAGAGATCCACCTGTAGTAGATGAAGGAATCCACCCTGGAGTAGGTGGATGCCCAAAGGAGGTTGTGACCCCGTGCAAAGCCTGTGCTGGAGCAGGTCCCTGACAGGACTTGTGGGTCCATGGAGAGTGTGGCCTAAAGCAGCAAAGCTGGAGTAGCTTTCTGTCAGGACTTGTGACCTCTGGGAAGACCCATGATGGAGCAATCCATTCCTGAAGGACTGCACCTCATGGAAAGGACACAAGGAAAGGACTCACACTGGAACAGTTCATGAGGGACTGCATACCATGGGAAGGACTCACTTGAAGAAGTTCAATGAAGCACTGTCTCCCTGGGAGGAACCCTAAATGGAGTAGGGAAAGAGCATGAGGAGGATGGAGCAGCAAAAGCAACATGTGATGAACTGACTGCAACCTCCATTACTGGTCCCTCCATGCCATTTATGGGGAGAATGTAGATAAGATAAAGTAAAATTGAGCTTGGGAAGAAGGGAGATCTGAGGGAGCTGTTTTAAGATTTGGGTTTATTTCTCATTATTGTACTCTGATTCTGACTGGCAATAAATTAAATTCATTTCCTTGAGAGGAGTCTGTTTTGCCTGTGATGGTAAGTGTGAGTTACCAGACAGTGATCTCCCTTATCTCAACCCATGAGCCTTTTGTTATATTTTTCTCTTCCTCTATCCAGCCAAGGAGCAGAGGCAATATGAGTGGCATGGTGAGCACCTGGCACTAGCCAACATCAATCCACCATGAGGGTAAAGCTAGGGAATGAGCAGAGAGGTTTGTGCTGGCCCAGGACCCTCATCTCACCACTCCAAGCAACCCGGAATGCCCCAAGCACCCTCTCCAAGTCAGTACATGTCTCACTCCTCCAGTGCCCATTCCAGGGAGGGAAAAAGCTATAACTGCTGTTGGCTCTGTCCCATCTCAACCAGCGCCGTTTGCACACACAGCCTCAAAATTTCAGCTTGCTGAGAAACCCATGAAGTGTCTGTGTGGCATCTTGGGGGAAACAGAGATGGCCCTGCCTCCATTACCACATCACAGACTTGAAACAGGCTGGATAAAGCTTACACTATCAACACAGCTTCTGTCATGTCCTAGTTTCCAGATTTGCAGTTCAGTAGTAATGGTCCTCCCCTAACTGGGGATTTGCAATTGCTCTGTCCTTGCTGCATATGCAGACGTCACTTGCAATAACGCAGTGGTGTGTATATGACTATGAGGGATGAATGGCATGGATACACTGTCACCGTTCTCATACCTTCCAGCTACTGTGTCACTTCAGGATGCCATATTGCACAGAAAAGCCAGTTTTTGTCTGCAGCTTCTCAACTTTACCCAGTCACCTGGGGAAAAGAGGTAATTCTTATATTTGTTCTAATTTTTGGGATAGACAAGACACAATTCTAGCTTGGGCAGACAGCTGCCCCTTACCTGCTCAGGTGAAGAATAGAGCAGTGAAAAAGAGAACATTTTATTGTTCAGAAGAAATGGGAATTTTCAATTGGTTGTGGAGAAGAAAGAACAAAAAGGGGAAAGCACACCTAAGCCCTTGCTCCACTGCTCTATTGTAACCCTGTACTTGCTGAGTGATTCATAGAATCATTAGGTAGGAAAAGACCTCTAAAATCCCTGAGTTCAACTATTAACCTAAACTCACCCAACTAGGCCAAGTCCACCACTAAACCACACCCCTAAGTGGTGCATCTGCACATCTTTTAAGTATCTCCATATTCTGGTAGATGTCAACCAGCACCCCTAGGTCCTTTTCTGCTGAGCACCTCTCCAGCCACTCTTTCCCAAGCCTGTAGCTTGGGCTTGTTGCAACCCAAGTGCAGGACCCAGCATTTGGTCTTGGTAATGCTCATACAACCAACCTCAGCCCATGGATCTGCACCTTTGCCATGTGCCAGGTGTCATGGCTGGTAGATCACAGACTCTGCCACACCAGAGTCTAAACCTTGGCTTCACAGTGCAAGAGAAAACACTGTATTGCTAATGCAGACAAGGCTACAACAGGCAGTCAGGGGCCACCATCAACACAGCCCAAGACTGGAAAGCATGGCACAAAGAGGCTGCATACAGCAAAAATTTCCCAGACTGTCTCACAAAGACCAACTTCATACTCCATCTTCCTGCTATCTGCAAAGTCACACAAGCCAAGCTCTTCTGTGCAGCACTGGCTACAACCCAAAGCAGGACTTAGGAGTAAACATTTGTCTCCTGAAATAGCCCAAAGCTAAGCTGGGGAGATGCAGAAGGCAGGAAATGCTCACCTGGTCAATGTGAAGGATACCCTCTAGGAGGACAGCACAACTGCTCTTAGCACATTTGAGCAAGCAGGTTAGAGGTAAGCAGTGTCAGAGAACAACCTGGGGATGCAGAAATAAACAAATGGCAGCATTTGTCTGTGTGACAACAGAGATGCCAACTGGAGAGGCAGGAACTGCATTTAATAGCCAATATTGCCAGAGGCTGAGGCAGACTTGTGGTAAAAATAGCACTTCCCAGTAATGTACATCAGCACCGCAGTATCCCATGACAACAAACCTCCTAAATAGCAAGCATCTTCCTCACAGCTGAGCTTGATAGGAGTTCTTAATGTAGTAACAGCCAGTGCCAAGTCTGTGTAAATTGCAAAATGACCACAAACAGGAAAAGCTGGTATATTTTCAACTGTTTTTAAAATCTAAAAGAGCACTTATTTATTCTGCTGCTGGAATTAATTCTCAGAGAGACACCAGCCCTTCTGATCAGACACTAGACTAGGGGTGGGTTGCTAAATGGGTTTTAATATGGTAATATGAAAATGTCCTATGGTGCTGCTGTCCTCTATCACTGATAGTAGATTTCATAAACAAGCTGTACCCATCTTCACTTGCTAAATAAATTAATTACATGCTGCAAAACAGCATTCACTTTCCTCTTGGAATAACTTGTTTCACTCAGGTTCCCTGTATGTTAACCATGATATTAATCACGAAGTGACAGCAACTAGAGGTAAAAAACAGCTATCAATAACATGGTATCAGCAGTCAGCCAACAAACCTTAATTTTTATAGAATTATTTCTGGAATTATTTAGATGTAGAAAGAGCTACATTCAAAAGGAAAAAAAAAACCCAAACCATATTCTGTTGCTTTTTTCCATGGAACCATACTAGAGGCTGAGTAATTTACAAAACAATTATATCTGCCAGATATTCAGGTTCAATATGCCTCATCCAGGACTGATACCATTCTAATCAAAGCTTTTCTTCCACGCAAAACCTGGCTGCAACAGTCTCAAGTCTCTGATTTTCTCTTGGAGTCTTTGAACACTCTGCTCAACATTAGTCACTTGTGGATCATTACACCTTTCTTCTTCCTTCATCTGAAAGAACAAAAGCTACCAAAAAGACGGATCTTGTAAAGGAATATGAGATGTGAAGCCCCCTCTTCTACTTCCCTGTGAACCTGTCTGTCTTAAGACTGTTGCAACCCTCCATCCAAACAGCAGCAGGGCTGCAGAGCAGCAGTTTGCAGAGCACAGGCTGGGACTGAGCACAAAACTTGCAGAAGGAAAAAGACACAGCAGTCCTCGCTTCCTGTTTGCACTGCAGATTTTCTCACACTGATGTTATGATTCTGCATGTTTGTAGCTTAACACACAAACCCAAAAATACTCTGCATGCTGGAAGACACTGAGAGAATCAGGCATTAGACAGTAACTTCCATTGAAAAATCCTGTAGTGGTTTCAGCAGACGCTGCAACACAAATAGCAACAGGAGGTACGTGCTGCCCTGATGTAATTACATCCTGCTACAGTCAAAAACTTAGGGCTAACTGTGCTCAGACACTGGATGAACTCAAAACTTCTAAATCATGTTTGATTAGAGAAAAAAAGAATATAATTTATTGACCTTTACCTGCATAAAGAAGAGGACTCTTTGTTCAAGAATCTGTGGATGTTGTCCACAACTTCCACACATCATGGCCCCACATCATGGCCAACATCCCCAAATCTTGGCCATGACACAGGTTTTGCCAAATCAGAAAATCTGATTAGATTGCCAGTGTCAGATATTTCTTCATATATTAGCATTTGACTTTCGTACATGTTAAAACACAGCGATAAATCTTTGAATGATAGGATGAAAAAGCAGAATAAAATAATTTAAAATATAGTATTTTGTTCAGGAATAAAGTCCACACAGCAGCAGCCTGTCAGTGAGTATTTTCAATACTGCATTTGGTTTTGGGAAGTGAGGAAGAAGGTACAGAAGGTATCTCTCCAGCAACCTTTTAAGCTGCAACCCACAAGCCATTTGCACAGGAATGTCTGGAAGAGAAAGCAGATTCAGTTGTAACATCCTGACTTCGGAAAACTTTCAGCTCCCATTTGCAGCTCCAAAATACTCTACTTAAAAAAGAAAGCAAACATCCCTAACACCAAACTTCAATCAGAGGCTGGTCTGCCTACAGCAGTGAATCACAGACCAGAAAACATGAAATACAAATGCTGTGTTATTTTTAACAATGCATAAAACAAACAAAAGTTAATAAATAGAGCATTTGTTTCTAACAAAATGCCATACAGCTTAATAAAAAAAGGAGTCCTCCTCATGCTAATCAAATTGCTTAGCCTGCCAAAAACTATTAAAAGGGAAAGAAGAACAAGAAAACACATGGATCAGATATCCAAAGTGTCTGAAGTTCGAAAACATGGAAACTAAGTGTGCATACCCTAAGAGAGGGTCCTTCTGCGTGAACAAGCAAAGATCTTGTTTTAAATATTGCACAGCCAGCTGGGAATCCAAGCATGAAACTATTCACCAGTCCTACGTGCCCTGCTTGGTGTGGGTGCCTTACCTCACTTCTCAACAATTCTTCTGAGCCTGGAGCTGCACTGAACATCTCCAGAGAAAGACATTTGTCCAGCCCCACAATATTAGGAGGAGTTAAGAGGAGAATGCAGCAAGAGAGATCCAGCATTTATTCTGGACCTCTGTAACCAAGCTGAAGCAGTGAGTTAAAGCCATATCCACAAGTAATTGATACCACAGTCGGCTGCAATCCAAGAGCAAATTTTCTAAAAGTTCCTGTGATTTTCAGGGACTGTACTCATCAATGAAGAAAGATGAAATGCAAGATTTCACTCTGAAACACCATAAAGCAAACAAACCCAAAAAAGATGCAGCTAAACAAAAAAGTTTCACAGAAAAACAGGGTAAGTAGGTATTCGTCTATTTTTTCTCATGAATATCTGTTTTCTAAACTCCCAGGAATGGCAGTATCAGGGATTTTGATCCCATGTAGCATATCCACCCAAAAGTCAGTATTGGTTAGAACATTTCTATGAAAGGATAATCAAGGGGAATCTACAAGACATGCCACATAGGGCCAGTAGATGGTCCAGGATCACTAATATGGCCTCCAACTACGCCAAGTAGCTGTACCTAAAGTTCAGTCTGTAGGGGTTCAGAAACTGGTAACCCATAACAACTACAAAGCGCTTCTAGTACTCTACAACTTGTGCTGCAGTAAGAAGGGCAGCGGGTATTAAAAAGCACAAAAACCTCCAACTTCTGTGAAGCAGGTGTGAAAATATATCTCTTCTGTGGATCAGATGAGAGATTTGAGCCACAATTCACACCAGTGCCCCTTCTGCAGGAGACACAGATGGATGCCAGCCAGACTGCAAAGCTCAGGTCTGCTTAGATATGTGGTATGAACACAGACCAGAGAGGCTCTGTTTCTGCTGCTGGTGAATTGGGAAGCTTGGGACCTGCTGCCATGGCAGGGACCAGATTTCCTGGGGTGCCAGGGCAGAAAATCACATCCTGCACCTCTCACAATAACCGCAGTCAGCTGCCAACACACATGGTACTGTCAACGTAATGAGAATGGTGCAGAGCACACCTAAATTACACCATCCTTCAACATCTCACTCATGAAGTTGTTCTCGAGGATCTGTCCCTGCTTCCCTGTCTCTCACCTCCCACTCACAGCATTGCAATTGGTGGAGCTGCAGGCACAGCTGCTGGCTCAAGCTGCTCTAGATGCTCTCCTGCTGTGTTGCATAACATGTCAACAGTGACCACCGTGTCCCGGGAAGAACAAGTTGCCACAGGGAAACAGATGAGACAAGCCTCTGTTTGTTAAGCTCGAGGATCCATTTTATTTCCCCCAGGACCAGGGAGGGAGAAGGCGGTGAAGAAGAAGACCGAGGAAACAACAAGGGCCAAATCGTGGGGTTTTATAGGGTGTTGTAGGAGAGGAGTTTTAGGGTTTGAGTCAAAGGAGGGGTTAACACAAGGAGAGTAAGATCAGATTTCAGCCTTTTAGAAATGGAGGATTCTACACTGCTGCCCATCTTCTCTCCAGCCACTTGGCACAGCCCACCCTGGGGCCCTACATCATGCACTGAAAGGTGGTCGATAAAAGGACTTGCTGCCATGCAGGGGCACAGGGAAACAAATCCCAGGAAACAGCACTCCTCCCATGGCTCACTTCCCTGCAGGGTGAATTGGCCTGCCACATCCCAGTAGTTGCAGCCTGCCCACTGCCCACTGCCAAGAAGACATCACTGCTATGTCCTGCAAGGCCAATGCCAAAAAGTAGCAACATAATGTCCCTGTGCAACACCATGCAGTGTATTTCCTGCTCTAATTCTAAATAATTTGGCACAAATTCAATTTGAAAGGTAATGAAAAGACATGAGGGAACAGAGCTTCAGAACAGCTATGTATTCCAAGGCTCAAAACAATGGTTTTAAATCTTCTTTCTTCCTGCCCTAGACAAACAAGAGGTCATCAGACACTTCATCCAACTCAAGGTAATTTGAGCACATTTTCCCTTCATCTTCATATGGTAACAAGTACATAGCTTAAGCACACTTCTAGTGTTCTACTTCAATGACTGCAATTCTCTCTTTGGTCAACACACACAAAGTAACAGTCCCAGCTCTAGTGCTTTCCTTGTTCTAGATGACTAGACTTCACTTGTCTTCAAAGCCAGCATCCACAAGGACAAAATCTAATGATGTTGCAGTCATTACTTTTCATGAATAATCACATCCTTCAGTTAGTAAAAATGAATCTCACATTGTAGGAAAACACTGGGAACTTAAAACTCCAAACACACAAGTGGGTAAAATAAGAGTAATCACTCGGGGACAAAGTCCAGATTACTGTCTGGAAAGAAATTACAGATATTTGCAAGAACAAAGCTTGCATTCTCCTCCAAAACACCTTAGCACCGTAAGGAAATAATGACAGACCTGGCAGTGCTAGGTCAATGGTTAGACTCAGTAATCTTAGAGGTTTCTTCCAATCCTATTGATTGTATGAAATAATCCCTTGCAAGCTCTATATGAAGGTATATGTCACCACCTAATTCTTCATCTGAAATGCCAGCTTTCTCCCTTTCCTTCCGCATGCTCATGTGCACACAGAGGTGCAGAAGTGAAGTTACTGGTGACAGTGACACACCATAAAACTCTGTGCTGCTTCTCAAAGCAAAGCCCTGTGGGAAGGCTGTGCTTTGTCAGCAGGTGCCACCACAAACCAACATTTTCTGAGCCACTTCCCATATTGCCATTGACCCACAGTGGCTGCAAAACTTTGAACCCCTGCTGCAGACAGAACTGAATGCTGTAGGGAGGAAATAAAAGCATCATGATCACATCACACACACAGTAGCATGAAACAAATCTTACAATTTCAGCCCAAGTAGGGTGTTTGCAATTCAACAAGGATAGACATCCCCTAGCCTATCTTCCCAAACTTTTGCCATCTGCTGCCTTGTACACCACGAATTCTATTTTACAAGACTTAGTATCTGACAGGACAAGGCTTCCACAACTACCCTGAAAGCTTCCCTGACAATGCCAGGACATCTGGCTAGGCATGTAATTCTCTTATGTGATGTAGACATGTAGCCATCCTCCCCAGAACAAATTGACACCCTACCTTTTGGCCTAGTTGAAACAGGTTTTTCTGATATCAAGATTTTTTTTCTTTCTACTTTCCACTCAAGAATACTATAAACGCTTCCTTTCAATCTCAGTTTTTGGGCACATCATTCAATATATCAGTCTCTGCACTTCCTACTCTTCCTCTGTTTGCTTGTCACTCTGTGTCTGAGGAGCAGGGGACCAAACGCACCATTACAGGTCAGAGGTGAAACAGAAAATCGCTACAGTCGACCCACATGCATCTGCCCAGCTTCCATTCTCTACCTAGTTCTTCTTAGTAGTGAACTCTAATGAAACAATATCGGTGCTGGAATGTCAAGAACTGAGGCACTTTTGTTCCCAAATTTGTTAGGTAACAGAAGAAGACAACATTTTAAGAAAACTTTTATCTCTCAAGTGTCATCATGACTGGCTCAATTCCGACTTTTTGTGCCTTGACCTGATCTTATCTATGCAAAATACCTTGCATGACACTTCCTTGCCAGAGGAAGATGGAGCACCTAAACTTAATGGAATGGTTTTGTAACAGAAGTACAATAAATTTTCTCTTGTAATTCAAATTCTCAGGGCACAGAGAAAAGCACCTATCGAGAGAGCACTCATTAAACATGCCAGCTAAGCTTTATTCCTATTCCTGTACAGAAGCCTTGAACTATTTGTAAAAGATGAATGCTTTTGGTTTGAAGTAATTTGCTTTGAATTTGCTTTTTGAACTGAGAGGATGAGGTGCCAAGGGAAGAGAAATGGGAGAGAGGTTCAATATGTGCAAGAACTTCAGCAATCCACACTGTGCCACAACCTTAGAGATGTTTAAGGGGAATGGATACTGTTGCTCAGGCTGTCAGAAGTGCTGGGAAGGAAGGTCTCCCTCCTGGATTTTTCCACCTGTCCCTTCCTTCAGTTCCTGAAATTCTCAGATGTTTTGAGTGTACAAGGCACAAAGAACTATCTTTGGAGCCTCATACTGTGCTGGTGCAGGTCTTGAGAGAATAGCTCTGGGGAGATACAGCAGGCGAGCACAGAGGTGACTGCAGTGCTGACCCAGCACAGCAATCCACAGGCCACAGATCTGTAGAGTCAAGCAGAAAGTGCAGGCCCTTGAGCCTGGGGCTCGATCAATCAGGTCTGCTCCAAGTGAAAAGAGGGACTGGAGAAGGAGAGAATCCACTTAATTCCAAGGGTCAGAACAAAATAGTTTCAGTCCATCTGTTTACATGATGACAGAACTCTGCCCTCATCCTGAGTGCACAGAGACCAAGCTTGTTTATTTTCCTGATATAATAACAGTTTCAAGGGAGAAGAAATTAAAAATCTTCTGAGGACTACAGACTACTTTCTTGAATCTCTTAGCCTTAAAACAGGCAGATTTGGGGAGGGAATCTGATGTTCCTGATGTTCCTGTTGCCTATTAGAACTACAAATGAGAAGGTTAAGAGAGAAAACAAGCTGTTTGTAGTTAGCCTTACAGTTGTACAAAAACCTCATCCATCCAGTCATGAAAATTGTTCACTATTATGCAAACCTGGATGTGTATACTAAGTCCAGAAATGAAAAACCTTGCAATATTTCACATAAAAGCCATGATTAAAGTCAATAGCAACCAGCTGATCAGTGCCAGCAGCAGAAGTGGAAATGTCAGTAAAGCAAAACAATCAAAAAAGTAAAACTTCCCCAGAAAACTACAAATGCTGGCTGGAGCCACAGAAGAAAAGACAACAATTGTTGTAGGCCCACAAAGAAAATTAAGAATCTAAGTAAAGAAGAGCATTTAGGAAGACAAAAGAATACAAAAATAGAATACTGTAGAATACTACAGTAAATTATATGTATAGTTTAAAAAATGCAATTTGTAAGCACAGTTCTGATTAACTTAGTGCAATAGGAAAGGCAGCAAAACTAAGGAATGGGTTATACAACTCCCAAGAACGTTTAAGTAAAGCTAATAATTTTACATTTACCCAATGTAGTTCTGGCTCATGCTTAAGACCTTGATTTCTCTATTTGCCAGGGTCCCAGATTTAATCCTTAGGTCCTAACTGATCCCTTGAGAACTACTTTCGCTTTCATAATTTAGCCCCTATGATTGTCTGCACAATGTTTTATGCAATGAAAACCTGCTTCTTAGTTGGGTCAGATGATTTGAATCCACAAAACTATACTGGGGTGGTTTTGTTTGTTTGTTTGAACTAAATGGCCCTCACCTCTCACATCCCTCTTCAATGGTCTCTATTTTGTCTATTATTATATAAATCACCTACTATTTTAAGAATAACAGAAGACACTGCTTAATCAGCATCTGGAGGGTACAATGCCATATCCTGTGGGAAACAGTTCTGTCTCTATTCAGCATCTTCCTTGGTGTTGGTTCTGAACTAGACACAATTTATTCCTAATTCAGGTCTTCACTGCACGGGTCAGTGTCTGCTTTGTGTATGCTGCATACTCAGGAAAGGAAATCTTTCACACAGGCATCCATTATCCCTACTCCTATTTCTTTGATTGTGCTCTCATCCATGCAATTTCTGACAGTGAGAAACAGGAGTTGAGAAAAAAACCATAACATTCAAGCAGGCCATTGCCTGCACTACTCTCTTTTAACTTCCCTTCTTTATAGCACCTAAGTTCTTTTCCAGGTAATTTTTCTTACTCCTTTACTGAGCCTCCCCAAAAAAAGCACAGATATGTAACAAAGTTGCCATAAGAGATGTGAATTGCCTCCTTTTTAAATGGAACTAAATTTATTCTGAAGAAGCCAATAATTAGTTGGTGCCAGAGCAGAAACCTTTAGCACAGTGTTTTGTTTTCTTTTAAATAGCATAAAGGAAGTAACTCAAAACTTACTCCAAAGGAAGTTACTCACTGAAGCTGTTTTACCTATTCATAAATAAAAACTTCCCTCAGGCTAAAAAATCCCAAGAATCTACAGGAGCAGCATTTTTAGAGCACTTGCCCAATCTCCTTAAATCTAAAATCTCACTGAAGGAGGTGGCCAGGCATTGGTTAGCCAGTCCTGAATAAAGCCTTCTACATCTGTTCATCACAGCAATTGGCTAATACAATATAGGCAGAAAAAATATAGCAGCTTTCATTAATTTTCACAGCATTTGAATAAGACCAGGATTTGTCTCTAGGACAAACACTGTTTTCAGAAGTCAAACATTTCTCCTGAAAAATAATATAAAGAGCTGCATGTCTCATAAAGGAAAAAGCTATAGAGCAGTATTCAATAAAAGCAACCAACAATAGAATTTATCTCTCTGAGAATACCGTCTTCTAGTATTTCTATTATTATCTATAGAGGAGAAAAATAAATAATAAATATATACACACATTAGACTTTATAGACTTTCATAGACTTTATTTCTTTCATACCTCTTTATAGCACACTCATTTCACTGGATACATTTCAGATAAACACTTGCTAATAACTAGCTCACAGCTGCGGCACACCTTATAAAACACTTCTGAATGAAAAAGCTCCCTAAAATTTGCAGCTCTTGACTCTAGCAGCTTCTGAGACAATAAATGCCAAATGTTTATCCTTCACTGATCTGTGCTTTTTAAAACAGGATAATTACTGACTGACCCAGCACAGGAGGGACTAAATTGATATTTTTCTTTCATAGTACAATAACCCATTCAAAGGAAAGTCTGAGATTATCCTCACTCAGCCTTTTCAGACTAGATTTCTCAAGACAGTCTGCTACCATCACATAAGCACGGTCACTGATTGTGTTGGCTGTCTCCAGGCAGTGAAATTCTGCATCCCCGACCTAATGTCGGCCAAACACAACAGTCAAAGTTGTGCAGAAAGGAGCTTCCTTCCAAGCAGACTGAAAGCTGTCCATGAGCAAGAGGGCAGACCTGGGAAACTGCTTGCAGAGGAATGACATAGATTTTCCCTTGTTGTGTCCTTCTGACCCTGCAGTTGCACATGCAGCCCTGAACCAGGCACAGCAAGGGCCATCCCATGCCCAGGGTGTAGCCAGGGAAGAGACAACAGTGCCTATCAGGACCTCAACTACTGCTGCAAAAAGACCTTGCTTTACTGAACCCACACGTTTGCAAGCTAACAACTGATGAGCACATTTGGGTATCCAATGGACTGTGGCTTCTGAGATTTCAAGATATGCAGCCCAGCTCTGTCCTACTACCAGATCTCTTTCTTGGACCTAGGAAGATTGTGCCATGCAGCAGCTCTTGACTGAAAAGAAACTGCTTCTCCATGGGGTTCGAGCAGCAGCTGGCAGTCATAAAGGGTTTCTGCCAGATGATTTTGAGAAGCCTTTACAAAAAACTTTCAGCAAAGGGCAGTTATTTTTTTCTGGAGCAGGGCAGCAGACAGGAATGCAATACAGTCCTGGAGCAAATGAACCCTTGTGCAGTTGCAAGGTTAACATGGTCCTTGGGTAGGACCACACACCTACAGCTTGGTCACAGAGCTTACAGAGGAACACCCTCCATCCTCCTCCTTTGGTGGAGGGAGGTCAGATGGGATTATGAGAGCATAATAACAGCAGTGCCTCCCCTCAGAGGCTCTCCCCACACCTGCACAGAACTCCACAAAAGCTATTGTCCACACAAGGATGTGATTCTCCCAGAGCACTGACCTGTGCAGTGCTGCTGCTGCCAGATCCAGAGCCAACCTTCCTGCCCTTTCCACTGCCTCCTGTTGAACACCACCTTTTCTCACGAATGCAGTTTATTAGAAAGAGAAAGTGACTGGGAGGCAACTATCCTAGAAGGAGTGGGGATGGAAAGATAAATGACAGAGTAAGTTTCTGTCTGTATTTCTTTTGTCCCAAAACAAAAGCAGTTAATAATAAAAAGAGCATCAGATTCCAACTATAGCATTCAGCAGCTCTGACTCCTAACAGTGATATAGGAGAGGTATTCTGGATGTCCAATTGTGAAATATTTTACCACATAATATAAAGAAAATTTACAAGTGATGAACAATCTTTTAATGTCAGAACGCCTTTTTATTTTTTTTAATATTCTAAAGTGCTTTAACTTTGAGGTAGCTTTTGTCCTTTTTCTAACATAATCATTTATAATTCTAATCCATCTCAATAATTAAAGTAATAACTCTTTTACTAGGTGACCTAACAGAACTAGTTTAGTTCTTGAAAAGAATGGAGATTAAGTGCATATTTCTCTGACAGGTATTATCACAATTCACTACTAAGCACTTCTGTCAATTTTAGTACCATAATTGATATAAATACTACTGTATTATTTAGGTTTGCAACCATTCAAAAGTACTTAAACAGAGCTCCAAGTTTCCATAAAGCACTGATTCCAAAAGTAATCAGGTGAATTGCCAGGGAGAATATAGTGAAGATTTCTGTTGCTTTGATTAGCTTAGTTGTTTACCTAATCACAGGAAAATTTCCACCCATCAATCATCAGCCCACAAGGACATACTATACAAAAGCTGTTACTCAGCATGCATCTCCTCTCTACATTTATTATTTCCATTTGTTTGCAAATTCTCCTTTGGTCTCTGCTCTGTCAGAACAGAGGAGGAAGCTACAGGACCTAGCAGTTACAATCCTACAAAAAGTAGGAAAACGAGAGAGGAAGGGAAAAATGAAAATTTTAAAGTAAGATGTGAGGAGTTCTATCCAGCAGAACAGAAATATCAAAGAACCAGCAGACTCATTTTCAGGAGCACTACAAAGCACAAAACTGTGATTCCTTCACTCCAGCCATGCTCTATTACAATAAACTGTCTAAGCTCCAGATGCCCTCAGGACATTCACCTCAGACACAGAGCACATTTTCAGTAGGGGACTTTTCAGGCAGTAGCAAATGGAAATATATGGGTAGGATGATAGGGCCCTTTCCACAACCAACTCCTAAAGGGCATCCTGGCTGCCACTGCAGCCACCTCTCCCATTTAGCTCCCTCAAGGACCCTGGTCTCCAAGTTTGTTTATCGGGAAATGACTGCTAGCTACCTCAAGTATAAGATGTCCTCAGCTCCTCACCTAAACAGGTGTTACTGGGGGGGAAGGGTTGTGGGTAGTGTGGCCTTTTTTCAGAAACAAGAGTATCAGAGAAGTCTGGCAGGATACTGTGACCAGATGGTGCCACATACTTAGACCTTATTTTCCATGTCCTTTTCAACAGTTAACCTTTATGGAAGGACTTGTTTGCTAAATAGAATTAATGTATCAGATATTCTGACCCAGTTCAGAGACATGTTAACAGCTTTTCTCAGCCAAGCCATCAGGACCTGTGAACAACCACTTCTCTGGCAGTAGTAAAAGCTGTGATCTTTTTCAGGGACACAGACTGCACTCCTGCACTGGGTGACAGAATTATTGTGATTTAAGAAGTTATCACCTCCAACCAGGATGTGATAATTGACCAAAAGGTCACTATATAGAACGGCTTGATACTCATTTTTCTCCCCTTAAAGAGCTTAAAGTCACAGAAACACTAGAAACTCATATCTTTTTCTTTGCCACTGAGGCTTGACAAGGGCATGGCTGGCAGCAAACCATTTTGGCCCAGATCACCAGTGCAGTTGCTTCCAACAGTGTAACCATCCACATATGTGTTATTTCTGCCCTGAGCTGTAAATAACTGCACAGAGCAGTGGGAATCAGCTAACCTGGGCATCCTGCTACCATCCTGCTACCATCCTGGGCAACCAGCTAACCTGAGCCAGCCCTCACCTGGTAAACACCCATGCAAATAGACCGACCACACTGTTACATGCTCCCTTCAGTGTTTCCATGACTGGGGTCTCTTTCTGATATGCTCTTAGAGAAATGGGCAGAGGAAGGGACGTTCAGAGGAAGTATTTCCAACAGCTCCTCTAACAAAAGGCAATACACTGGCCAAAGTCATTCACTCTCACAGGAGAAACCGCTCAGTAATGCTTAGAGAACATCCAGTCAATTTAGGATTGCATGGTACTACTGTGTGTGTGGTACCTGCAACATATATAAAACTACAATTCAAGCTGAAAAAAAAAAAACCAAAGAGTACCAACATGTGCATGAATATCCTTCCACTGCAGTACAGCAGCATAAAGCTGTGCATTAGTTCATCAGTACCCAGACCCATCAATGTCCAGTGCCACACAAAGTACTCTGCTTCAAGAGTGGATCCACAGAGGGAAATGCATTCTCGAACTGTGGGCATAAGTGATAAGGAACGTGGCTATGCTTGACCTGGTTCTCTTCCATGGCAAGGAAACGTGAGCTTTTATGCTTTTTTCTGTTGACTAAACACAGGACTTTTTTGCCAAGCAGTCTTAAATGAGAATTCTGCAATTCTATGCTTAGCAGTTTACAAAGGGGTTTTTTTAATCCTTTTGCTAACAGGACATACAAGAAATAAGAAAACTGAAATTCATGTCATCGGGAAAGAATTAAGGAAAAGAAAAATACTACCAGTGGCCATCATTAATATGGCATTATGATTCACAGATGAAAAATAGAAAAGGAAAAGTCAACCCAGAGCATAAAAAAGGTCTAGTAGATAAGTTGCATTCTGAATATCACAGGTACAGAATTTTCCAAGACAGTGGGTGCATGAAAAATACCTCAATAGTTGGAAGTAAATCCTGACTCATTCCATACCAAAGGGGCTCCCAATCAGAAAATGCACAAAGCACCAAGGCAAATTTCTGAACATTTCAACATTTCAAGTTAGAAAACATCTCAGAGTATAAGCATGTTCAAGCCAAACATATAAAGGGAACAATATGAACAGAAGACAGAATTGCTTTGGTTTGGGAGTGGCAAGGTTAATCGTTTTGACCAAAGTAAAAATTATCCCAGCAAATTTTAGAACAAATGCAGACAAGTCATAATGAAACAATGAAAGAGAAGACAGAGTCACAAATGATCACAGCACTCCGTGAACTGAATCTGCTACTGTACTGTTTCGACAGACCAGTGCACTGATGCACCACAGCGAAGGTTTCCTCTCTCAAAAAGCTTCACAAGTTGCCTTTGTAATTTAGAGTTACCATTTGAGTTATCCAATAAACCATGTGAAAAGATAATCTGATTTAATGACTCAAGAATGGGCACACAATTAAAGTTTTCTGTCCCACATTTTAAGTCATGACTACAAAAGTTGCATCGGAGCTTTCATAAATGTCAGTTTCAAGCTTTGACACAAAAATAAATACTGATGTCATTTGCTACAAGTGTAGTAATGGATTATGAAGAAGTGATGAGCGGGTATGTGAGAAAAAGCTAATTATATGAGTTACACTGATAGTTATAGGCTGCAAGCAATATATTTTCATCCTCTTTAGTAGATTAATATGTAAGATCTCTTTAGACCATTTCTCATTATCAGTGCAGCACAGCTTGAGTAGAACTGCAACATGTTGCTAATGGCAACAGCAGTGGTTTCACATGTTAATTTCACTAGAACGTTTCACCTTGGAACTCTCCAGCTGGATGTGCTTAATGGGTCAGACTTCAGAGGTGTCATGGAACTCCCACTGCCTTCAGCAGTGCTGCACCGGCTCCTACTGACAGCAAGTCTACTCTAATTGCTGCTGTGTTTTCAAGTAAATTTGTAGTGATGACATTGTCCCTCCTGGAAAAGCATTCCCACACTGCAGAGACAACACACACAAGGATACACACACACGTGTTTGATGCAGGACAAGCAGCATACCTCATTCCTTCTGTTGATCTGTTCTGGTAGTTGCGGTACAGCTGGGGGACGCCCAGCATGGCCTCAGTGAACACAGCAAGGAAGCCCAGTGTTTCCACAAAGAAGGAGGAGTCCAGCCACAGGTAAGTGATGTAACCAGTCACACCAGTGAAGGTGAGGACACACTGCAAGTAGTCTGTAAACTTGCTCCAATGCCAAAAATAGTTCAAGTCAAAATCTGCAACAGAACAGAAACGCAAAAAGAATGAAATATGTTTTCCCAAACAACTCAAATTTAATCAGGTGGAATTGAGAACTCTGAAGCCTGAAGGAGCCACAGTCTTTGGTGAAAGGGGTTAGTAGAAAATGAGGGATAGGATTAAAAAAATAAAAACAAAATAACCAAACAAACATACTCGCAATCACCCCCATCCACCTTCCCCAAAAACATCCCCACAAAAACAACAAGAAAAATAAAGAAAAATAATCCTGATTTCAAAAACATTTTGGGGGGAGGTGTTTGATAAAGGAACAAGAAAACAAAGGCTTGCAAGCCAATAAAGTCTTTACAAAGATAACTTCAAAAGAAAGCATTTCAAAAATACCTTCCTATATCAAGCATAAAGGACTTTGGACACTGCTATAGTGGAGCTGGCATAGGAAATGTTTCCCAAAAACCTTCCAATACTAATAACAGGCCCCAAGCACTGCAGTGCAATCATTCTTTCTCTTAGGTTCCATCTCTGCCTTCCAAGTGCCTCAATTCAAGCTGCTTAGAAGGTCACCTGAAGTCTACAGCTCTGTTCCCTGGTGCAGTGCAGCTGCATGTGGTGAAGGGCAAGATGCCAGTGCAGCTGCTATGGTTTTACTGAGACAGGTACAAGACTGAGGTAAGATTTTCCCTGGAAAAAAGCCTCTCACAGACATCACCACTTTCATTCCTAGGCCAAAACTTTGCTCTTGCCTTTGCCAGCACCAAGAAGTTGAGGTTGAGGACTCATTTCTGTATCCGTCACAACAAAATGCTCAGCCACAAAACACAATATCCCCTTTTGATGGAAGAAGGGAAGGAACAAACCAATCATGGCATTTTCTTGGCACATTAACAGTGTATCACACAGCCGTCTTATTGATGAATAATAAAATACACAATCCCATAGCAATTGACCGTATAGCAGGATAACAAGGTAATTTTCAACAAAAATGCTACAGTAACTGTTAACAGGTGCTGTTCCTGACTTCTTTTCGTAGAAGCACCTACTTCAGACCAATTGGACTCTCTGAACTACCAAGGTGATGAACTACTGTCCTAACAGGGATATTACAACCAGCCCAATGCCATGCAACATACAACACATCACCAGAAGATTTCTGTTGCTGCCACTTCAGAAGCAGTCGAGGCTGCTAACTCAAGCAAGGAAGATATCAACCTCCACTGACTAACACTAACTGAAAATTCAGTGAGATGTGAACACAGGCACTTAGCTGCCTCAGGACACATTCACACACCAAGTAATAGTTTTATTTTCTGCTTCTCTTCATACCTTCATATCAGTACAAGTCTGGCCTTCAGACACCCTTTATTAACTATTCTCTTATTACTACCTGGCAAACCCACACCTCAGGACACCTCCTGACTCCACCCAGCTGAATCATTTTATTTTGCCACCCAAAGAGGAAGGCACAACTGGCCAGGAGCCATACCCAATCTGCAGCATTGTCAGCCATTACCCAGAATTGAATGATATTACCTGGGGCAAAATCATTGTCAGTGTAAATGCTGACTTTTAGTATTTTATGGTAGTGTCTCCTCAGCCTCAGAATTCAGGGACACAAGACTAAATAAAAGTTAGATCCACTGCTGGCACAGCCCAAACCACGTGAGCTTCATGCATTTCTAGAGCTTTGTGAAGGCTTTCCTTTTTGGAGATGAAGGGCCTACAGCCCTTCACCCATTAAACCTTCCTACCAGCTGTCACATACGCCCTGTGTACACTGCGTTTTTCCTCCTGCATTCTCCACATGCTCAAAGATCCTTTTTAAAATATGCATCCCTGGACACCAAATCCTAATTTCCCTAGTTCATTTGCATAATAGAAATCAAAGAACTAAAACTACAAGGAAGAAGCAGAAGTTTAAGAAGTTCATGAAACCAAAAAAGTCAACATTTTCACAGCTATTGTGAGGCAAGGAACAAAATCCATGGATCCATGCAAACACTTGAGCACAGATGAGAAAAACACTGTATGAAACAGGATTTCAGCTGAAACAGGAGAACTAATTACTAGCACAGGGACTCTCTTTTGCTCAAAACTATCACGATGCTAGATAATCTCCATTTCACTGTAGTAGTTCGTAAGTTGTGGTTTCTGCTTTTTTGTTTGGTAGTATAGTTAAGAAAGAAGGGAAAAATGGAAGACAGTTTTGTTCCTTTGTCAGATAAGAGCAATCATAACCTTAGTAATAGTTTTGCAGAAAAACATCTGAGTTCTTGTAAAAACAACCCAATATATAATCACTAATTGCTCTACTTAACAGATGTACTCTCCAGATGCAGAAGTCTATTTCAGGACACTAGACATCACCACACTCTGCACTACCACAAAAAAAGTATGAGAATGGCACACCTGACTTTCCATAAGGGTTGTAGTTTCTTTAGCCCTTATTTGAAGTGCTAAAATGTTTTGCCACATGATTGCTTCTTTTTAACCAAGGCTAAAGTTTATTTTCTTTGAGAAATGGTTTCAAAAATTCAGAGAGAAAAAAGTCACACACCCATCACTTCAAGGTCTAGAAATAAACTGTGCCTCATTTTTCCAAGTGGCATCCTTCTCAAGGGGGTCCAAACGTATCAGTTCTGTAATGGGAGTGACATTTTCTTAAAGAAAAAAATGTTGGTTCTGCTGAATACATAGACAGGTATATGCAAAAAATCTTTTAAAAGCTTTAAAAAAAAGTATTTTTAAAACCAAAACAAAGTTCATGTATGTGCAAACCAGTCCTATCCCAAGAAGATAGGCAGAGGACACCAATCAGTGCCCCAGACCATGTCATCTGAGAATTCAACAAAGTTATACATATTATTGCAAACATTATTCATATTTGAAGAAAAGTATGAATAATAAATATATTGGGATTTTTGCTCCCCCCATCATCTCTTTTCCTTAGAAGTACAAAACAGGAAATGCCACTGTACCACCATTTATTTCTAGCAAACATCTTAAAATCTGTTTAAGTTAAATGTGGATGCATATCTTTCAACTCCCTGATATGGGAAGGCATTGCCTGCACAGCTCACTGCATTCTGCCCAGCGAGAAATCCCTGACATAGGCTTGTAACCACACTCAGCTGATGCAGTTCAAGCAGTAACTTCCAGTCACTAACATCCTGTGTGGATCAGAATTGGCATTACAGTGGTGAAAGGTCCTGTATTTTATTACCCATGGCTGAGCTCTAAAAACCACTCACTGAGTTGCATTTTAAGCATGTTAATCCAGTGATGGATGAGAGATTTATGTTGGAAAATCCTGTTAATGCTGGGAGAAGGAGCAGCTCGGTAGGTTTTTTTGTGCACTGACTGGAGAAAACTCTACGCAGCCTGAGGGTGAAGAAGGATGAGATTAAAAGACCTCCTCTGAGAGACACTCTGCATGTCAGATATGAAAAATGTAAAGCAGGCAGAGACAGCATTGCAAATAACAATGGTTATTACCAGTCGGGCCAAAATGCAAGTAGTAAATTCAAGATTCTGGTGTAGGATAGATGCCAAGTGACACAAAGAAGACTCCACAGTATCAGCTTTCAGGTTAGGATGACACAGAGGTTCAAACACTTACATTATTTTTAGTCAAGAAACATTTTATACCAAGCCAACTACCATGCTAGTTCCTTTTGGGAAAGTGAAGCAAAGACTTTGACATCCTAAAAATTATTTACTGTAGCGCTCAATTTCTCTTACTAGTTGCATCTTATTTTGTGCCCTGACCTTTCTATTTCTGTACCTAAATCCTTGCACTATATTCACTTACCCTTGTCCTTAGACATTTGACCCAGCTCCTTCTTTTTGGTTGGCTCCTTACCAATTTTGAGGTCAAGGAAAAGCTTGCAATTTCCACTGTCTATCTTTGCCAGGTAGGAGAGTTTGCATTTGAGCCCTTTGTACAGTTTTGACAAGGAAATAAACTCTTTTCTTCTTATGAAGACTGCTGGTTTTACCCTCTCTCCCACTCCTTATAAACGCCATTACATCACAGTCATTCACCCAAACTGCCTCCCATAATTAAACTCTTGACCTCCTGTATGAAAAGCACTGCTCACTACTTCCTCTAAGAGCATGCTGAGCAGACAGTCTCTACTTGAGTGCCCTTCTCAACAGATGATTCAATGGTTAATGCTCCTACCCCTTGGTACCCAGCTAATTCTTATGTTTTGTGAGTCTATGGTGCTGTTCAAAGGACATACAATTTCCATTATCTGGCTGTGGACCACAGTGCCTGCCCACCTGACCTGCATCAAAGGAGTCCAGCCTGAGCAGTCAGATGTCCAGCACCTCCCTCAACAACACTGCAATCCAAAACCTGGCTTAGATGCTGTGAAAGAGCCTGATAATAGTAATATATCCAACCTGGAACAGGTACAAAATGCAGACATGGCTGGGAATTATTTCAGGTTATCAGTGGTATGTTTAATGTAAAACGTACACACTTTTAAAATGCAGAAGCCACAATCTGCAACTTTGTGTGCTGCCTGCGGGTCTCAGCCTGGGCTACTGTACAACACTCTCCCCCCTTCTTTGTTGTTCTGGTTGTCTCCAGAACTCGTGGTCTCTGCTGTAAAAGAGGTTCAGCCCCAGCTGCAAGCAAATATGACACCACTCTTCATCCCAGCCTGGCAACAAGGGCAACTCTTTGGCCATCTGGAAGATGCACACTTGTATCCCCAGGCTGACAAGAGAAACTAACTCACACCTCTCATACCTCCAATAAGTGCTCTAAGCTATACACAGGTCCTGCACTCAGCAGTGGCATCTTAAAAGTAAGTTTTGCCACATTCTCTAAAGTGGACTTGCCCAGGCACCTGCCACAAGAGGTTGGGCCAGGCAGTGGATTCTGAAAAGAAGACTTTTACACTTACAGTTCTTCAGCTGCAGCAAATCCTCAGACAGTTGCCTCAGGCCTTATCTGTCTCCCTGGAAATCCTGATTTCAGCTGTCTTATCTAAAAACAGCAGCAGGATTGCAGAGAAGCATGCTGGCTTGCACTCCTCACTTTGCTCATTCTGAGCAGCACCCAGTCAGAACCTGGGTTTCTCTGATCCTCTGTTCTGAAATTCCTGAGTACCCCACAGGACACCCAGGAAATTGGGGTGACAAGGGCAGTAAGACTATGCATGGCTGTTACTGAGTGATCCAAAACTTTTTTCTCTAACTCTCATCATCCACATATGCTGCTAGGCACTTTCCCCTTTCCTTACAGAAAGAAGAAAGGAAGCAGCATTGCAGACAGAAAGTGAGAACTGATACATTTAGATTTTCTTTCCTCTTTTTTTAAGAACTGACAGAAACCTGCAAATGCTGTCTGAAGCCAGCATTTCTTTTACACTCACTGGAACTGAATAGGGACTTGTTATTTTTTACTCATGGTACAAAAGAGAAGAAAGGAGAGCACAAAAAACTTCTGGCTCTAATCCAAACAGTATTTTTGAAAGGACACTATAACACACAATGCTCTTTATCTCCATTTCTTCAGGCTCATAACCTAGGAATTTCTCAAACTCTCAGTTACTTTTACATATCTGCTCTGCAGCTCTGTCACTGAACTACTTCAGCATCTCTCAAACATTCCTTTCTATCTCAGTTTTGACCCTGACCTGTACCCAAACATTGTCACTTTTTCCTCTCTAACCCATGCAAGATGGGAGCAAAACATTCTGGAGGGTCTTGAACCTCTTCTGAAAATATCACTCCAGCCTACACCAAACAAATTACTCTCTTCCAATGAAATCTATTTTTGACATACCTTGGCTCATACAGTGCCTTGTCTTGGCCACATCTAGACTAATGTCAGTTCATTAAAGCCATTCCTCTTAGTAATTAACTCTCCCTAAAGGCCCAGCGTGAGCCCTCTAGTCAACAAAAAGTATCCAGCAGATTTTCATGTGAGAGGGGGAAAATGTCAAATCTTAATCGCACTGAAAAAGGCTGAAAGCCTGACCCACAAAAATCTCAAAGATTCATACAAAGAACTTTTGGTTTTAAAAGCTCAGTGGAACTTTCAGTACTTGATGGGGGACAAAACATCTGAGATTATAAGTTCAAGTCTGATGAAACATCCTCTACAACATTATCCCTATCTCCCCTCCGTCATCTTCTCTTTGAAGGCAAGTACTTGCCTTGGTTTTCTCTGCCTTATTTTATATAGCTTCACAATCTTCAAACAATCTTCTGTGCTGGGTCTCTTTTGTCACATAGAGTTCATGTTTTTTCCCTCCTATCAGGATTATTATACACACTTCTTCCTCCTTCTCAAAAACACTACATAGAAGTGGGCTGACATTTTTTCAGCACTATCCTGCCCATCCAGGGCTTCTCACTCATATTCCACACTATGTGTCCTCCAGCACACACTTACAAGCATTAGCAATTGCTCTATCCTTCCCCTTTAGATTCTGCAGGGTCCACTCTACCTTCCCACCAAAGGTAAGTAGCAATTGCATGGTTAAGAAACACATGTGAGTTACAACTACTTCAGAAAAATCTGACACAAATGCACTAGTACATATGAAAAAGTCAAACAATCCACATTCTATTTCTTAATACCTTGCCTTTCCCATTCACGTGCTATTTCCCTGATTTTACAGCCTTTGGTTTAAGGAAACCTTTGAATACCACCTAGCACAGTGGTCCTCACCAGAGATAATTAGCAATACCACATATCTTGACCATTTGGTGATCCTCAAAAATTGCAATTTACAAGTTACAATTTATTCTGAGTGTTTTACCCCTGCTGCTAACAACACACACAATAGGAATGAAAAGCTAAATCAAAATATTCATAGCCTGGGCACCTTCTGTGCAGCTGACAGACTTTGCTGTGCTATGTGCAGTGTAATTTGCTTTGTACACAGCTTCAGTTTATGGGAGTCTCACAGTGAAGAAGAAAAAAAAATTTAGAGAAAAGCCAGTTATATAAACCCACAAAATTAGGTTGACCGTTACCTCATCTTTGAGCATTTCACTCTTACAAAAGCATGCAGAGTTGTTTACATCAGTTGTGCTGCACTGACACTAGCCCTGTCAACATTTTAATTTTTGTATTTATACCTAAATATGCCTGGATAAATGTACATGCCTCTTCCTCACAGCACAGCTGATGTTATAAGCATGAAAAAGAAAGAAAAATTATAAAAACGAGCAAAGGAGAAGATTTTTTTGTTCTAATACAGAGGAAGTTTTAGCAAGTATGCTATCTGTGAACAAGGTTCCAACTGCTGGGCTTAGAAATTACTGGTGAATGCCAGCTGAGCTGGCAAATCCTCATGGAGCAGTACAGCTCAGCCATCTCTGAACATCTCTGTAGAATGAGTGTAACCAACCTGGGGGCAGCCAGAAGCAAACTCCTACCCTAGTCCCTCCAACAAAAAAGCATGCAGAAGAGTACTCTGGACTTCTCTTCCAAAGCAAGGACACTTCTTGGGGTTCTCCAGATGGAAGATGCTTTTGAGGCAATCTTGCAGCAGGTACACATGCTACGCCCCTACTACTGTACCTTGTGCAACATATGCTAACCAATTTTTTTGCTTCCCAAGTCCAGCTGAGACAAAGCACCGGGTCTTAACTCCTGGTGTGGTAAGATTAGGAGAAGAAGGCCAGTAAGTAGGCCAGTATGATTAGGAGACGAAAAAACCCCAATCACCACACACGTGCCAATATTGCAACAAAAGCAGGGCACTTAACTCAAGGCTAGATATATCTAAATCAAGGTACTTACAGCACTATGTTCTCCCTATAAAGACTGGCTTCCCCAGTAGCATCACTATTGCAACTTCCTATTGTGTTACTGCTATCTTGCCTGTTCAGTATAGAAATCTCTCTCCTTTCTATTCCAATGTAATGAATGTTCTTCTTAGTCACTGTGTCCATGAGATTGTCTCAACAGCAGACAAAAGCAGCAATTAGCTGACTTATGACCAATGAAGGAAAACAACCTAATAATTAGGCAGATCATGGAGCTTGGAAAGCCACTGGAATAAGACAGCTGTGGCCCAAAGGTATTTGGATGGTGGAGTGAAAGCAGCATGAACAGCTTTAGAAGCTATGTGATTCAGAATGAGCATGGACCTCAGGAGGAAATTCTCCTCTAAAGTTGCAGCAGTGGCAGTGAAATGGGAAACCCAGGGAATGCCACAGCAGAGTTTTGATGACTCTGGGCAGCCTCTGCTTTCACTACAAATACTCATGATTCTGCTCACCTCCTACATCTGGAGCATCAAAAACCCTAGAGCAAGTTAAACTAAAGAAGTGCCCCAACCCTTCATCAGCAAACAGAGCTGTGAAGTCAGGCCTTTGCTCCTAACTGTGCCAGTGATGGAGGTGGCAGATAAGAGATAAGCTCACTCTTCTTTTGGCCAGATACGCCTTCCTATGCTAACTATAGAAAGAGACTTCTTTTTCTGACAGCAAGATAAGCAGAGATGATGAGAACATCACAGCAAGAAGAACATGTAGTACCAAGTTTCTATTTTTACAATAATTTTAACAATATTTTACACTATCATCTGCATAGTTTATCAAAGATATCACCCACAGCCCTAGCACGCACTACACAAAGGCATCCAAAAAAGACTGAAATGGAGTAAGTTAAGCATTCCAGAGCAGGCAACCTTGACTCTTGTAGTTAGAAGTTATAAACTCTATATGAAAACAGTTTAATTTATTTTGATTAGTACTGAAACTTATTCTTTGCAGCTTGGGTTTCCGAAGACATCAAAACTACTATAATATTAGAAACAATATGCCCTTTCTCGTTTAAAGACTGTAATTAAAGAAATGAATAAAAGTTCTTCTAAACATTACAAAACCAAGCAGTGCCTGAGACCAGATGCATGTTGACTCAGATTCTACTGTGCCAGAGATTACAATGCCATAATGCAGCAAGTTACTCCCAGAAACTCTAGAAGTAACTGCCAGGTAAGACTTTACCACCTTTTGAACCTGAGAAAAATGCTGACAAGTGATGCCTCTCTTTTTCAGCCTTGTCTGAGATTGATTTGCCTGAGATCCTATCTCCCCTGTTGTGAAGACACCACAAAAAGAAGGCATTTGTGATTTTTTTTCAGACACTGAAGTTAGACATGCATAAATGTTTAAATATGTTCACAATACAAAGCTAAACACTCCTCATAAAAATACAAACTCATCTCCTCCTTTAGGATTTTTGGGGGCACGTTTAATCCTTGTTTCCTAGGTAACCTGCCACCAGGCAAGACAAATTCCAGCCCCCAAACTGGCCCTAGTAATTTAGCACCCAAACAGAAGAATGCTTTGTGCAGCTGTCTCCTTTGCTAAAACAATGTGATGTGGCCTGCTAAACATCTCTTGACATTACCTCAGTTAACCTCAGAATAACCCATTTTAGTATCAATAGTTGAATACTTTAAAGTTATCACAAGCATAGAGGAAATTCTAGGATGCTTTCACCTTTTTCACTCACCTCTCTCTTCTGCACAGTCTCTGCTACACATAAGAAAATGTGTGTGTCAGACAAGTTTTCTTTAATTATCTGAACTGCATTACAAAGATGCTAATGTCTCAAAATGATGGCACAGTCTACTCCACTTCATAGAGCTTCCTTTCAAATCTCTATTATAGTTAATAATAATAGGGTAAGCTGGTGAAAAAGAATCCCATTTTCAAAAAAAATTATGGTTCTCAATTTTTGTTCTATGCTGGAATAAAAAAAAAACTTTGGGAAATCTGAGGGAGGATGAAGAGAGAGGCAAATATACAACTGGGATTTGGGAAATCAGTTTAAACTTTTAAAGTCTCTGATTTGAATTAAGGACCTTTGACATAAGTTTTCCATGTCCTATGGCATTGGTTCATGAAGCTATTACCCACTCAGGTCTGGAAGTATCTCTTACATTCTGACCGATTTTGACCAAATTCACTAAAATAATTTATGTATCTGTGTTTGTGAAGATGTGACCATTTGCTGGTGACAACCTTTATCACCAACAATCAATTCACAAATTTCTGGCCAGCAACAGCAAAAAAACCTCAACTTATAACTTCTCATTTGCTACCATAAACTTCATTTAAGTGTACTGAAACTTAAAATTGTAAAGGTGTCTGTGGAAATTCATCTGCTATTAAATATATATATATATATATATATATATATATATAGGTAGATAAAGTTGGCAGTAATTCCAATCCCCATGCAACTTTCTAGGGAAAAGGGAATGAAAGGATTTCTGGTAGCAGGCTTTCCAGAACCCCCATGCCTGCACTGTCCCCTTGCAACCATTAAACCAAAACTCATTCTATTTACAAGTCTGCACAGATTTAAACTACTGTATATGGACACCAAACAGCAAGGATTTCCACCGCACTAGCAGAAAGAGTTTACAGGATGGGAGACCAGTAGAGTTTCACCTGAGTGCTTGCAGACTGCCCTACTGATTACAGCACTTGTAACTGGAAAAGCCAATAGAGACAGAACTTCTCTGAAACAGAATTTCCCCTTCAACTTCCCAGCTGTTTGGTTTGACCAGAGATACATCTGTTTTGACAAGAGCAGTGTTTTTTGTGTAAGGTGCACTCTTGAATACCACATTTTCTGAACACCTTGTGCCTGCAGTTCAATGCTCCAAAGCTAATAAACCTTCAAGACACAGATCAAAAGGTAGTTGATTTAAGTAAGTGACTCTGTCATGAAGAGTTTGGTGGTGGCATAGGTGTGCATTGACAAATTGTTCCCATTTCCCAGCAGAAGTTTAAGCTCCTCTTATCCCTCTCAATCTCTAACAGGATAACTCTTTAGCTCCCTGAAGCATTTCCCACTGAAGCCACAAAACATGTGCTTTTTTCTTTTTTTTTTTTAAGATTTTACACACACACGAAAAAAAGAACAAGCCTGCACTTCAAGCAAGATTGGTTCACTTACTTGGTTTAAAACATAATCCCACAAACTGTTCTGTCAGTACAAGTGAGGGGGCAAGAACGAATAGGGGGGGAAAAGAGGATCAAGAATATATTCAGCATGGCTGCTAAGCATCCTGGCACCCAGCCGTTGCTAGAGGCAAAAGACTATTATGCCTCTTTAAAAATATTTTTACTTTTAAAAAGGACAATAAAAGACCTCCAAACCAATGCAGGCAGAAGAGAGTGCACTGGAAGTGTTCACCAGAGAGATGACTTTGTTACCACAGAGCACTATCCTTTTATCCCTGGCCAAGTGTCTTGGTTTGGAAAGACAGGTATCTGTCAGGGAAAGCTGGAGTTTCCCTTGGAATGGAGAATGTAAAGCCTCCTCCCTCCAAATTATTACAATTTTGCAATTAGGAGCTTTCAGGCAAAAAATATGGGAATAGGAGTAACAGTTCTTGACTAGGAATATTAAAAGAATGCAAATGCAGTAATACAAAAAGAAAAAAAACAACCAAGCAAACAAAAAAAAGTCTTATAAAACCGTGACGGAGTCAGAGATACGACCTGACGTGCTGTCGGCCAGGGGGTTGGAAGCAGTCCAAATAAATCCTCCTGGAGTGACAGATGTGGTTCTGTTGGAGTAGAGATGATCCTGTAGTGGCAGTGAGATGAGTTCGATCTTCCTCTCAGAATCCAATGGAAAAGAAGATGATCTGGGGTCCCTGTGTCCCCATTTTTATCTGGGTAGGGAATTGTTGGCTCCTCCCCACTGGATAGAGCATCTCACAATGGGATGATGTAATGTGTCATGTCATTGGTGAGTCTTAATGGCCCATTAACACAAGATATTCCCCCAGAAGGTGGACAGTGGTGGAAGAATGCCCCACCTGGTTTTAACAGCTGGCCTCTTATCAGAAGGCATCTGCCCCCCTCCACCCAGAGTCACAAGCAATAAAGAAAAAAAAAAAAAGAAAGGAAAAAAAAACAAAACACAAAACAAACCAAAGAATCTCCCCAACTGATTTCAACAGATGAAATAGAATACACTTTTTTTTTGGTTATGTAATCCAAGACACCAAGTGATTCTGGATTTGCCCTCCACTGCTGTTGTCCCTTTCACACTGTGTACTCAAAAGTGCAGAAGATGTGGAGAATGATGACAGGTGAACCACAAGCTGCAAACAAAAATCCTATCCACAAAATCCTCTTTACGTTTCTGAGTTCTGCCATGAAGAAATAGTAAATTTCTTTAAAGAGTGATTAGTTCTTTAACTGTACACAAAAATTAAATGAGGAACTTGTGTACAAGACTATTTTAAGCCATTTCCATATTGAGTTTGCTCTATTCCCCAAGTGCAGTTACTTGTTCTACTACAACCTACTCTCAACAGGGGGTGAAGGCATTAGGGAGTAAATAGCGACTCTGAAGACACAGTAAAAAATCTAAGGCAAAAGACATCTTAAAATAACTGTTCCTGATTTTTTACATGCCAAGGGATGCAAAAGAAAGGGCAGCAGTGAAAAACAGAAAAACACTGACATAAGCAAGGAGTCACTGCAAGTTTGTTATAGTTTGTATAAATGGACAAAAAAAATAGGGAAACGGAGAATTTCAAGATCAGCAACTGTTTTATCCCAAAGGCTAGACAAACTTAAGGCAAGGAGGGGAAAAAATTTACCTAGCAACAACTGCAGTTTGTGACACTTACAAAGCAACCTACTAAAAAGCCACTTTAAGAAAGGAGAGGACGGAATAATTTTTATTATCATAGAGATAAATGTCAAGTTTTAAAGACTAGCTATGCACACATGCACACAACAAAAAACCACAGCAAACTTGCAAAGGCTACTGAAGTGTGTCTATGCAGTCTATGTATTTTAGAAACAGGAGCACTGGTCTCAGTTTTGATGTTAAAAAAATCCTGATACTCACATCTTACGCAAAGAAACAGAGATGTTCTGAATATTTAAAATATTCCATCTCCCAAATTCTCTTCAGACTTCTGACTTGCAGTGGGTAATAATAAAAAAGACAGCTTTAAGCAGCTTTTTAAAATAAAAAATGTTTCCATTAAATACTCAGGATCTGACTTCCTTTCACAGATTTCTGTTTCTCCATGGAATCGGTCAGGATGAACAAGACCCTATTTTGTAAACTTACAGTACAAGTAAAAAGAAATCTGTCAGGACTGAATTCTGGGATTTGGATTCTTTCCCCCACCCATGGGAAGGGACATAGGATCCTGAGCAGAGATGTAATGCATACTGATCATAGAGCAGAGCAAAGAGAAAGTAGGGCACATAATAAATGCATCTGAAAGGAGACCTTCATAACTTCAGGAATAATGGTGGTATAGTTGTTTCTTCCACATGGAGGGAAACATGCTGTTTACTAGTAATCCAAGTATTTGGAGGGAGATTGTGTACACGTTGTCCCTCACCATAAATTCATGATTCACCAAAAAATATCTTTTCTGCTATTGATTTGAGACGATACAGGAAGCAGCTTCTCACGAAGAGCTGCTAAGTTACATCCTTCCTTCCCAGCCTTGCTCAGTGTTATATCACCTCCTCCTACACACAGAGACTGCACACATTCTCTCAGTTACAAGATAACATTCTGAAGCTAAAAACATTTTCTCTGAAGCATAAAACATAATCAAATTTTGAAACATGATTATGCACCCTTCTAATGAAGCCTGTATTTCCCAGTCTATTAACATCATTTAAATCACTACTGCATAGCTTTAATGAGTCAAATACTACATCTGAAGAATTACTGGCTGGTGCACTGAAGCCAGAGCTTAGAACGCTTTGTCTGCTTCTGCAAGAACAATTTTTCTACTTTCTCAGTTTTGTTTAGTAAAAATATCTCATTTATTCTAGCAAGAAGAAACTGATTGGAACTGAGTAACATCTGCTTTGTACTTGGGTCTTTGCATAGTGACTGAGAGTATAAAAGAATGGGAAAAAAAGAGAAAATTAATTTCACTAAAAATAATATCCACTTATTTTTAAAAAAGAAACATTTCCACAAAATGAACCTTCAGAGCAAACACTGCACTTCATTTACCTTTTTATAGTTTAAGTAATTTTGCATTTCTATTTTAAATCAATTTTCAACTCAAACCGCTTGTTGTAAAAGTAAGGCAATATTTGACCATTTAATTAATTTTTAAGATGATAAAAAATGTAATTTAAATGGATCATTACTAAAATATAGTTATTCCATTTACACATATCACCACATGAATCAAACTTTCTTTAGTAAAGACACACAATAATTTATTTTATTCCCATATTTCTTGCTTGGTAATTTAAATCATTATTTGCAAAGGGAGCTCCAACACTAACCTTCCTTTGCACAAAGAGAAAAAAAACTTTTACTGAGTAAGATTTCCTCATCTGCTTTAATGAAGCAGAGTGTTTGGAACTGAAAAGGAGATGGTTTGGGCCTTGAAACGGGAACAACTGTTGGTTGGACAAGACTCTGAAGTGAATTCAGGAACTGGTATGACCTACAAAATAATCCTGCCACCTTAATTCTGTCTGTTTCTTGACACAATGTCCTGTACAACCCTCCAGCAGTCCGGGTTGCAATCTGGACTGTGGCTGTAAGCTAGCACTTCTCTACACTGTTCTGTCACACTATTAAATGTCTAAATAATTTGCCCCAATATCTAAAGCAACCTGAAATAATCTGTATCAGGTGCATGCAACAGTGAAAAGTATCAAGCTGGAAGGCAGGGGGAAGATGAGGTACTGCCTGTCTCTGAAAGTTGACTGTCACATCTCAGTGCAGATGAGCATAGTTGTTACATAGCCAAGTCTGTTCCACTGCAGCATTCCCATCAAGCACCCTTCACACTTACTGCCAAGGTCTGCACCACTTCCCATAACAATGCTCACCTCTCCAACACACAGAAACAGAACTGACAAATAATTTGTAAACAAATTTCTTCTCTTCAGCATTTGTAAGTCACTCTTTGGGCATCTGTTAACTGCCAAACATCAGAAGTGGTAACTTGGCGTCCACACCAGAAGGATGCTTGGTTTGGTGTCTGTTTTTCAGCACACCTTGGTTCATAAAAAATGATTCAAAAAATAAAAATAGATAAAGCCAGCTGTGAACTTACCATTGCAAAAGAAAATCAGTAAGTAAGTAAAACTTCACAAGGCAGGCAGCTTTCCCTGATGCAGTGCTGATCTCAGCACAACAGAAGGCAGTATTTATCTCATCAGACTTGAGATCTGGAGTCCAACCCACCAGACTGAGCCTCAGATTCAGAACCTTTGCAATTCCTGGGGAGAGACTGGCTTGCCTTCAGCTTATGCAGGCCACTCAGCGCGTCATGGATAGAATCAGACAGGATGCCTTTCTCTGTTATGGAAAACACTAAGATTTCAGATGTTTCTCCATCCCAAGTCAGGAAAAAATCACACTAACATTAAAAGATGAGGAACCAGCAGTACCTAAAAAGCCTAAGGGTTAAGATGCTGGCCTCAGGCTCCCATGAGGGGTCTTTTTCTCCTGTCTGCAGCCTGGCTTACCAAGAAACCATCAGAGCCACTTTGCTCACACCAATACATTCGGAGTTTGTAATGCAAGCAGTCATGGGTAGGGAGACAGAAATCATTACTTGAGTCCTCGTGGTAATAAGACAAATAGCCTTGTTTTATTGTTCAGAACTCAGTTATATAGGGAGTTCAAAACTCCCACCCCTAGACACTGGTTGGCCTGAGTCTTAGCCCTGCCTAGCTCCTTGAGCAGTGATATGTCTGCTCTCTAAACTCACTGACTAGCTGAGGTCTCTGCACAAGCTCTCTTGTTCACCTAGAGACTTCAGGAACAAGCCAGGACAGCCAAACTGGACTTGCCATGACCAGATTTATTTGGTCTTTAGCTAAAGACTAGCTGTGACAGGAGTTATTTGTGCAAGCAGAAGCCTCCACCTCAGTCTCCTGTATCCCATCCAAATGCATTGATACTGCTTTGCAGCCTGTACAACTGGAGTAATCAGCTCCAGTCTTCACAGGGCTAAAAACATTTAGGGGCAGATTCAGGAGCAAACTAAATGGGCAATGAGGGCTAAACAGAGCCAGCTGTATACACCTTCTTGTGGTGGCAACAGGGGATCAAGAACACACAGGAAAGCAGGAGCACCTAAGCCCCTGTGCTCTAATTCATCCTTGCTCAGCATTCACATGGGATACAGAGTTCAACAGCTTTGTTTTCCTGCCTCAGAGATGAACACAAAATAGAATTTCCTGTGTCATCGCTCAAAAGCAAACAGACAGGAGACAGTGGCTAATATCTCTCTTCTCTCTCACTTGAAACATCCTTCAAGAGCTTGAACATCCTTTTACAATGAACCTTTGGTGCATCACTGCTTTCTAAGTGGGAATGTGGAGTGGGGAGAAAATGAGAATCTTTTCATTATCTCAAATTGTTCAGTGCAGGATGCTCAGTGTACTGTATTACAGGTTAAAAGCATGACATTTGTGTCAAAATAGAAAGGGGTTTGTTTTCTGTTGATAGGCAATGAAAATAGCAAAGCACTGATGTTTCAATGAAAGGTGCCTTTCCATCTCCAGCATAAGGAAATGTCTTGTTAAAATGGCATTATTTATAAGACCTTCAGAAGCATTGATTTATTAAATATATTCCCTATTTCTAGCTTACTAGAAACTAGTAACTTCATACTTCAAATGATTTTTAAATAATTAAATAAAGCTAATAAAACATATAGGACATAAAATATAGTGAAAAAAATCCATCAGGTTGTGTAACAATCATGTTGTACCTTGAGCATGAAGTCTACATACCGTTCATAGAAAAAATGGTGACATCTTAGACATCTAATGTCACACCTGCCCCAGGTAGCGTTTCAATTGGGACCAAGTGACCACTGCCACCCAGCCCAGTACTTCAGGTCACCTCATTGTCCATTCCTCACACTGTATATAGCAGTGGGTGTGGTTATCTCAGCAGGCTCATTTCCAACAAAAGGCCCTAACATATCAAATGAGCAGCTTTCCCAAGTGACAACATCTGCCTTTCCTAGGGAGCATGGTTAGAGAGTCAGAAGCAGAAAGTGAATGGAAGCTATGCCCCATCTCCTGTACATGGCAATCTTTAATACTCGCAGATGTTGGCTCTGATGATGTCCTCATTTGCTGAACTGTTGATTCCATACCACTTACATAAATACAAAGATAAGGTTCTTTAAAAACTCATGAAATCTACAAAATCTGTATATTCCAGAATCTATAACAAGAGCCTAAAAATGTGCTGCAACCAGAACTTTTCTCCTTAGCAAGCTGTCTAGACAATCCATTATGTCTGAGGAGGCAACACAGGGCAACAGTGCTTCTTAAAACACACATCATGTCAACCAGTCCTACAAGCCACTTCGAAAACTAAAAAAGCAAGCTATTAGTGTATCTGTACTAACAATTAAAACCCCCTCAGCCTGAAAGTTTATTCTGAAGTCTGTGGGGAGATGAGTCACACTTTAAAAATTTCTTCACTTATATCTTTTGCACTGTACTGGCAACTTGGCCATCATCTAGAAAATCATTCTTTTTCTTCTCGCTTTTTTGTTTACAGAAACTGAAAGCGAGCTGGCAGGCAGCAAAGCAGGCCATCACCATGAAAGCCAGATAACTAATTGTCACCATGGCTCTAAACTCACGTCTTGCATTCTTGTATTAGTAATGCTTTAATGTGCTTTCACTGGTGAGGTCTGCCCCCTACAACTCCTCAGCCCTGATAGCAAAGCTGAGGGCGTGAAGCAGTACCCAGGAACAGGAAAGCTGAAGTTTGGAACTACCTAAATTTACACAAGTGACACAAATGGGATGCATCTGGGGGTGCTGAGAGTGCAGGCTCATGTCTTTGCAAGGATAGTCCATCATCCCTGAAAGATCACGGTACCGGGAGAGATTTTCTGTTACTGGGGACAGGGGGAAGGAAAGGCAAAACAATCACACCTATCTGCAAGGAGGAGATCAGGGAACTACAGACCAGTCAGGATAACCTCATCCCTGGGATGGTTATAGAAGAAGTCCTCATGGCAGACACTTAAAAACACAGGAAGCATAAGAATGTGACCAGGACAGCCTGCGTGGCTTTACCATGTGCAAACTGCAACTGGCCAACCTGACCTATGAGATGACAATCTTCCAGCTGGAGCCTACCAGGAACTGGAGAAGGACTCTTTAGCAGCTGTAATGACAGAACAAGGAGTAATACATACAAATGTATGTATTACATACAAAATACATACAAAAGAGAGGAAATTAAAGTTAGATATTAGGAAGCAAGTTTTTACTGTGAGGGTGGTGAGACACTGGAACAGGTTGCTCAGGCAGACTGTGGATGCCCTAAAACTGGCAAGTGCTCAAGGCCAGGCTGGATAAGCAACCCGATCTAGTGGGACACGTCTTGCCCATGGCAGGGGGATTGGGACTAGATGGTCTTCAAAGTCCATTCCAACCCCTTAAGTTCTATGAATTCATGGTTTTAAGAGAAGAGAGCAGTAGGTGTTGTTTACAGTGCCTTTAAGAAGGCTACCGACAGTCTCCTGCAGTATCCGTAATAACGAATTACTGATTAGTTAGTGGACAACAAAAAAGGCAGAAAATTGGCTGGATCATCAGGCTCAAAGAATTTCTCCTCTCAGAGGAAAAACATACAATTTGTGACCAGCTGCAAGGCAGCCTACAGTGCCTAATACTAGGGCCAACGCTCTTTAATATATTTTATTAACAACCTGGATGACAGTGAGTTCATGAATACCAAATTAGGAAGAATAAGCAATAAATAACTTCATCCCAATGGGAAGCATAAGGGCAGATACTGATCTCTTCTTTCTGCTGACCAGTGTCAGGACCTCAGAAAAATGCATGAAGTTGTGCCAGGGTTTAGTTTCGATACTAGGAAAAGGTTCTTCATCCAAAGAGTGGTTCCTCTGAAAAGTGGGCACAGCACCAAGACTGACGGAGTATAAGAATAACAGCCTGGATAACAGCCTCAGGGTCACAGTGTGATTCTTGGGCCTGTCCTCTACAGGGCCAGGAGCTGAACTTCAGTGATCCTTGTGGATCCCTTCCAGCCCAGAATGTTGTATGATTCTATGAACTGAGGGCAGCACTGTATTCAAAGGAATCTTAGTCTGAGGATATGGGCTGACACAAACACCATGAAGTTCAGGGTTACTGTACAGCTGGGAAGAAGTAACCACACACCACAGTACTGGTGCAGAGGGCTGACTCACTAGAAAACAGCTTCATAGAATAGCAGAGGGGAGCCTGGCAGGCAATTTGAGCATGCGCACACCCATAGTAAAAGCAATCAATCACTTCCCAGGCTGTATAGTTGGACAAATATGTGGCAAGCAGATGGATGGATGTGTTTATTCCTCTCTACTCAATGCCCACAAGATGTTATCAGGAGTAATGCGTTCAGGGCTTCCAAGTACAGAAAGACATTGACCTGCTGAAGTTACCTACTGGAGTGCACTCTCAGCAAGTTCACAGATGACACCAAGTTGGGTGGGAATGTTGATTGATGACTGCTGGAGGGTAGGAAGGCTCTGCAGAGGGGTCTAGCTGGATCAATAGGCTGAGGCCAAGTGTATGACAGCCAAAAAGGCCAAGTGCCCTCAGTCACAACCTTATGCAGAACGAGAGGCTGGAGCAGAGTGGCTGGAAAGTTGCCTGGTGGAAAAGGACCTGGCGGTGCCTGCCAGCTGTCAGTTGCTGAACACGAGCCAACATGCGTCCAGGTGGCCAAGAAGGTAAATGACCCTGGCCTGCCTCAGCAATAGTGGTCAGCAAAACCAGGGCAGTGTTTGAGCTCCTGTACTTGGCACTGCTGAGGCCACACCTCAAGTCCTATGTCTAGTTCTGGGCCCCTGACTACAAGAACAACACTGAGTTGCTGAAGTGTGTCCAGAGCAGGGCGATGGAGCTGGGGAAGGGCCTGGAACACAAGTCTGATGAGGAGCAGCTGAGGGAGCTGGGGGTGTTTAGCCTGATGAAAAGGAGGCTCAGGAGTGACCTTATTGCTCTCTAAAACTGCCTGAAAGGAGGCTGTAGCCAGGTGGGAGTCAGTCTCTTTTCCAACACAACGAGCAACTGGATGAGCAAAAATAGACACAGGTTGGATCAGAGAGGTTTGGGTTGGATATTAGGAAAAAAAATCTTCACAGAAAGGATTGTCAAGCACTGGAACATACCCAGGGTAGCAGCTGAGTGACCATACGTGAAGGAATTTAGATTAGGTATGGTAATTAGGGACATGGTTTAGTGGTAGATTTGATGGTGCTAGGCTAACAGCTGGATTTGATGATCTTGAGAGCATATTCCAATAAAGAAAATTTATTTCTAAATGATTTTATGATTCCATAAACGAGCCCAAAAGTGGGCCACTAAGATGATTAAAGAGCTCAGGTATATGGTGTACATGGAAGAGGCTAATAGGACCCCTTCATCTTTAAAAGAATGGTTCTTGCTACCTACAGCTATCTAAGGGGGAAGTGTGCAGATCATGGAGGCAGGTTCTACTTGAAGGCACTTGGAGACAGGAGATAACAGATACAAGTTACATGGGAAATTCCAATTAGATGGAAGAAAAACTTTATCATCATGAAGACAGTCAGACACTGGCACAGGTGTCAGTTAGAGAGGTTGTGGAATTTCCATCTCTGGAGATACTCACAATTCACCCAGACAAGGTCCTAAGCAACCTCAACTAACTGGACCTGTTTCAAGCAGGGGACTGGATCAAGTAATGTCAGAAATCCCTTCTACGCCGAATTTAAAGAATGAAGCTCACCATTCAGATCTAGATGTGACTAAGTATACAACAGCATGTGACAAGCTAAAGAAGTAGGCAACTGCAACAGCTTCTCACCTCTCTCAATCAAAGCAATAGCTTTGCTGCACACATGATCCCAGATGTGAAGAGTGAGCAGACAAACCAGCTGTTTCAACATTTAGGTATTTCATCGCTGCTATTATTAAAGCATCTTATTATTCTAGCTCCCACCAAGAAGGAAAAGATTTTTTCAACATCTTTGTTTATTCACTATTTCCACAGCCCTGAAAGTGAGCTCTGACACATCTCTGAAGTTCCAGTTGAGTGGCTGGCTCAGCACTGAAGTTTTGGAAACCCCAGAGCACCCTCATGTGGCTAGATATTGCTAGGACTTCTCCTTCCTCCATCTGAATTGTGTGAGGCACAAGCAAAATCCACATTTTATTCACAGGTTTATCTCCCCACCACACCACCAACTGGGCATGGTTCTCATGCCATAAATAATATTTCTGCTGCCACAGCTCTTCTAACAGACCCTATTTCAAGTCTCTTCTTCCCAGAGTAGAGCTGGATGACAGGCCCGCTGGATGGCTGGTCAGGGGCACCAGCAGCTGGAGCGGGCACGCTGAGCAGCACACTCCAGAAACACAGTGCTCCTGTGAAGCCTCTAGATACTACTGCTCATGCCAGGCTGGGGAGTAACCTTTACCACCTCTCTCTTTTCTCCCCAGACTGAACAACATTTTTCCCTCAATTTAAGGTAATACAGGTATTTCTTGGTAGCAGATAAACTTTTTTAAACATTTTTTCTTTTCCCCATCTCTTTTTTTTTTTTAATAAACATAGCTGGGAGAACAACAGCTGCACTGCTTCTTTCCAGCTCCCCCAACCACTGCAGTGTGCTCCTTGTGCTGCACAGCAAAGGAAAGGCCCTGACACTGCAAACATCTCCCTCACTCCACCTAACCCATGCTTGCCTGTCCATCTCCTTTCTCCTTGCAGCAGGTAGGCCTTTGGAACATGCATGAGTCCTTCACATGCTACATTTAGCCTGGCAGATCCTCTTAAACTATAAACACAAGCACTCTAAACTGCATTAAGAAGTTCATAAAACAACAGCCTACCCACATTTTCATGTCAAAGCCATTCAAAAGCAGCAACAAGGCTGGTGCAAAGAAGGGGTCAAAAGGCTTAGGTCCAAACATATTGCTCTACCACCAAATAACATTTTACTGAAACGTCTCTAACTCAGAAGAGATTGTACAAGTCTGCAGTTGGCTATTTCCCTACTGTCTGTAAGCTGAAAACTTAAAGGAAGCTAAAAAATAATTTTAAAATGCAGTAGCAGCAAAAACAGAACATTGTCCTCCATGTTCCCCACCCCGATAACAAGTAAACACAGCTAATGGCTTCTCAACTCCCTGTTTTAGGGATAGAGAATATGTATATTTTTTGATTACCACCAATGATAGAAGCTAAATGAATTAACAGTTATACAAAACATTACAAAGCTAATACAGTTGACAAAGGAAATTACAAATATTTTATTTACAATCTCACAATAGTTTGGATCAGAAAAGCCTTCTGCAGGACATCTAGTCCACTCTGTTTAACAGCAACCTGTTAAAAATTTAAAAACCGAGGATATTTTATTTTATGAAGTGGTACTTCAAACCTTGCTGGTGAAGAATGGGTACATTTTTAAACTGTGAAGATGAACCAGTTTGACCACAAGTGACTGTATGCACTACAATAAAATAACAAGCAAAATCTTGCTGTCCACATACACAAGATCAGAATAACCCCTTCAGTCCTTAAAGCTTCCTAAGGATTCAGTTTAATAACCAAAAGAAGTTGCAAATGGCAGTTCCAATTCCTCCACGGTTTTGAAAGAGTACTTTTTTACAATACAGCTCTCAAAGCGCAGGAATGCTATTGTATTTATCACTGAATGCAAAATAATTTCTAGTGTATCAACTCTGCTGGTGCAAAAGGTGTGGCTAATATGAAACAACCACTAGTCACAATCTCCCACATACAAACTAAGGAGAGAAACATTACTGGCCAGATGAGGTTTTCATTGCCAAAGGGGCCACCTTTGATCTCTGAGTGAAGCCCAGAAGATGAAAAATTTTTGTAGTTGTCAAACAAGAAGTCTAGAAACTAAAATTCATCAATGGTTATCAAAAATTACAGACTCTAGAACTGTTGGCTTCATTGCCTGCTAAAAATATAACCTGAAATGCAACTCACCCATCTACATTCCATGGTGGGTATCCATTCCATTCCATTCTCTGCACCCAACAGGCAATCATGACCTGACAGGTGGCAACTATTCTTCCTGCTTAACTGTTGTAATTGATACACAAGTTAAATCTGGAGAAAAGCAGATTCCAAACCAAAAGGAGCTTGAAGCTCACAGAGCTCTCTTGTGCTACAAGAACTTGCACAGCTGGAAACACCCAAGTTGTCTATTAAAGGACATTAGCCTCTGCCTACCAATTCTAGTTTTATCTTAAATTAAGGTACAATATCTAAGTTCCAAAACAAACCCCATAATCAGTAGGAACCTATTCAACCATCATTGTGATAACCAAAATTCTGGAAAAAAGGATTAAGAGTTACCACTCAAATAAGACCTCTCTCCTCTGAGTTATGCCACCTATATAAAGAAAACAGCAGGTCAGCAGCCAAAAAAGCTATTTATCTGGCAGATACATGTCATTCCATTTTCAGGCAACTGGTAGACCCAGTAAGAATCTACTGTGAAGCATGCTGACTAAGAACATAAGACTTCAACTTGAGAAGGAAACCCATGTACTATCAAGGGTAACAAGTGCTTCATAGTTCTCATACACTACTAAACCAGAAAGCAGAATTAAAACAGGAGTCCTTCGCATTTCTTGGACTCTGAAAAAATGCTGCAGGTTTTTCTGGATATAAAACCACATTTCATCACCTTACCTTTCTCCAAGAGGCAATTAAAGCATCTGTGTTTAGGTAACATAGCCCTGTGATAGAGCAGGCACCCTATCAAACTTGCCTGAGATTCCTGCCCTGTTCTGGAGATAAACAAATCATAGATGAGGAGCCTGCCTGTGCTGGCTCATACATTCATCAAGTGAAGAAGACATTCACACATTCATACCAGGAGGAAGAAGCAGGGATATCTGAAATTATGGATTTTGTCTCCATCATGTCCCATGATGAATTCCTGCTTCCCTAGAAATGTCAGAACATCTGCTGATGGGAAGCAGAGAATTAAAACCTTATTTTGCTTTGCCTGTATGCACAGCTTTTGGTTCACCTGTTAAAGTATTTTTACCTCAACTCAGGAGTTTCCTCACTTCTAGCCTTCTGTCACTCCCCTCCCACCCACTGCAGGGGAGTGAGTGGGTGGCTCTACTGGGAGGAGCTGCCTTCCAGGGTATGCCCACAACACAGGATTATTCCCTACGGCTTAACTATAGCTACTGATAAGTCCGCAGTTCATGAATGGAACAATACACCTGAGATCAGTTGAAGACTCAAAATCTATTGCCTCATACTTATACATACACTCATACATATCATACTTATACTTATACATACTCATACTTATACATATACATATACTCATACATATCACTCATGCAGATAATGTCAGTCTCTTCCAATTCTATTGTCCAGTTCAACCATGCATCCACTGAAAAGCCATACCCTTAGGTTTTCTAAAGTGATCACCATATCTCTCATGCAAAGCCACCACCTGTCTCTCAGGCCTAAACCAACTACGTGCCATGCATTACAAAAGTGACTTGCCCACCACTTTATCTGTAAATCTGCAGATTTGCTGCAATTCTTCCTCTCCCCTTCCTCCTCCCTTGAGAGAACCACGTGGGCTAGTTGCCTCCAGCATACGGAAATGGGAAAATAAAAGAAAATGCATTCTTGACCTGGGTGGTCAGGAATGTGCTTTCACAGCACTCAGGCAGGCAGGAAACAGACTGGACTCATGTATCCACCTCACTGCAGAGGGTGTGTATTTCTGGATATCTCACCTTACAGAAACTGCAAACTGCCAGTGGCACGGATCATAGCTGCTCAGAGGCTGTGGATGCATGGCTGGTAAAACAAGGACGTGCACAATCCTGCTTTTAGCCTAAAGGATGAATAGAGGCTGAAACATGCTTGAACTGTTCTCTAGATGTGATAAGGATGAAGTAAGCTTTGGAGCAATAGCAATAATAACAGGGTGTAAGACAGGATGTGCTGAGCATAAGTTGGGAAAGACTCACGCATCCAGCCGCGTGGACAGAGCTTCTAAGTCAATTATGTATACTGCAAGGACATGTGACCATTATAGATTAACCAATGATGTTAAGAGTTATGTGCATGTTATGCTTAGCACAGTATAAATGTATGCCAAATAGCTGAATAAATGAGCAAGATTCCTAAGTCATATTGAGTGCTGTCTCAACTCTGGCTGATCTCCGGCAACAAGAGGCCACAAAAGGCATTCTCTGGGTTTCCCTCTTCCCAGCTGTCTTTTCTGAAAGGAAAAGGTCTCTTCAGAATACAGAATTTAAACTTTCCTTCCCTTTTATACCTTCTGAATAATACAGATAAGCCTACAAAAAGGTATGCCCTTCTACTGAACTACTTCCAACATTTTCAACAGGACAGAAAAGGTCACAGAACTTTTATTTTGAGGCCCATTAACCTGAGAGGCTGAAGAAAGATTTACACTGAATGGAACTTCAAAGCCTGAAAGAGAGTATCTACTGGGAAACATAAAACTGATCCCAGAAAACAGACTGATCCAAACATTTTTCTCATGTTTTCTGAAACAAAATTATTTCAGTGTTGTAGTTGCAATGGTTCAAGACAAATTCCCTATGAAAATAAAGGAACAACTTTTTAAATGAAACTATTCCCTCTCTGAGTCTGTTTTTTTTTTTTAAAAAAAAAAGTTATCTGTTCAATCTGTTCAGTATGCAAAAAATTTCTAAGCTCCTTAAAAAAGAAATCAATAGTATTCTATTTGGACTGAATTATTCTGAAATGCTTGAACAGTAAGTAATTAGACCTCCAGCACAGACGCATACCTGTAAAGACAAATTATTTTCCAGACTTGTGTTGGACTCATTTGCAACATCAACTAAAAAGAAACCAAAATTATGTACTTCAAAAGACACCAATGTTTACCACTTAATTATTTACTTAAAACAAATTTAAATTTGCCCCTACATCCTTATAATCTCCATTTTTTAGTCTCTTTTGTCTCCTGAAAGGTCTAAAATTGATGCAGAGAAAGACATGGGGAAATAACTTTTCCCATCATATACAGAATTACAACCAAAGTGTCAATGAAGACAGGTGCCATTTTATCAGGCAAAGTACACCTGAATTCTTCAACAACTAGAACTCCATTAACTTTTTTTAAAATCTTTTTTTAAAAATTAAAAACCAAACAAACCACAAAACTAAACAACGCAAAACAAACAAGCAAAAAAAAAATACCCTTTTGGCATACTATTTTGTCACAGACATGCTATTACAATCCCTTCTCCTGGACATCACCCCAGAAATACTAACAAAAACACTCTGAATTTAATCTAATGAGTATATATATAATCCTGGGGAGGAGGGATCAAAATCCTTCCAAGAGCACTTCCATGGTCAGTTATGCACCTAGAGAGGTGGTGACAGCCCAGCAACAACTCTGCTCTCATAGCACCATCTGTACTGGGAATTCAACTACCGGGCAGCACAGTGCAGAACTCAAACACTTCCAATGAAACCCAGATGCTGCTCACTGTTGGAGTCCAGGATTTCCCTCTGGCAACCCTGGAGAAGATGGAGTCTGTACAGGGGGGTCTGGGACCTGTACAGGGGGGTCAGCCAGCCTCCCACAGAGCCCAGGAGGACTCTGACTCTGGCTTCTGTCCATGGGAGTGAATGCTCACATGAAGGAGGAATCACAGATCCTAAGAATTTAGAGATAGATAGTAGTTTGTTATAGAGTATAAATATAGAGATTAGGATTCTTAGTATACGGGGCTGAGAGGACAAGATGGAGGAATTGGGGAGTGGCCCCTGGTTTCCTTGTTCTTGTCCTCATCCACCATCTTTTGCTGATTTGGACTTTAGAGATTGGTTTAGGATAGAACTGACATGTTAGCTTGGCAAGTTAGTATTGGTAATATTTTGTAAACAATAAATACATTTTGGATTGTGGTTGGGTCGGGGGTACTGTACATAAGGTACGGGGCTCTCTGATCCGCCCCAGTCCAGCGGCAGCCCAGCGCCAGTCCAACGGCGTGTCTTGCTTTGTTGGGAACGCCTTGCAAAGCCGGACAAGAACTGTTAGATAATATGAAATAAACAACCTTGATAGCACAAGCTGCTGGACTCAACTTGTCGTCTCTGCCTTCGGTGTGAAATCCTCAGGGCAAAGAGAAGACTGAAACCTTATTACCTTGGGGAACAGCAACCCCAGGGAAACCCCCAGGGAACAGCAACCCAGGGGGAAGACTCCACCACCTTGGGGAACGGCCGCCCCGAGGGGAATCTTGGGGAAAATCAACCCCGAGAGCCCACAACCAGCAAGGAAGGCTGTGCCTCTGCTGCATCCTCAGCTCTGCTCAGGGTGTCGGGGCTGGACAGAGAAGCACATTGTGCATGTTATTTACAGAGCATCCCTGAAAAAACACACTGCTTGCCCACAAGCTGTGCAGGATGCCCCCCTGAACCCAAACAGACCTAACACTGAAAAGAAGAAATCAGAGAGTTGACTAAACAAAGTTTACATTCTTCATGGCACATGTAATGCAGCATTGCTGTTTTAGAATATGTCAACACTGTAATGATAGTGTTGAACAACACAAGCCAACTGATGCCCTGAGCTAGCTAAAGAGCAGGGAAAAAAGGAGGAGAGGTGGAAGTGTGAGTTATTCACCAGGCTGTCATACTGCCAGTGGAAATCATGCAGCAGATGCCTGCATCTGTTAAATTCACATTACTATTTTCTCCTTATTTTTATGTAGATATAAGCCTGCAAACTCAACTATACACACATTTTACATTTTTCCTCCTAAAAAATGTTTAGTAGTTTAAAATACTTTGCAACAGGTATTCAGTGAAACTAAGTTTTTGTTGTTTCATTACCACTAGTTTTTATTACTTGTGATTTTAAATTTCATGTTATTTGATGAGTTCTTTTGAGTTAAAACCAAGGTTCAGGATTCAGTAATACAGCAAGATTTAAAACCATCTTTAGAGAGGGAAGGAGATGCCAGAAATGTCTTTCAAAATGTTTAACCATCTACTCAGAAGGAAAAAAAATATCCAAGAAGTCCCATCCACTTTGATGGTCACCTGCTACACACTGAAACCACTCTGAACAACTTCAAACAATACAGGCTCTTTGGTAGTGTTTTGTTACTTCTTTAGTGATTTTGTTACCCCAACAGTCTCCAATACTCACCTGGCTCAAAATATATCTATGGAAATTGTATTTTAGCAAAATAGATTAATATACTTCTTCACATTTGTTCTACATCATCTCATCATGACACAAGAAACAAGCAAAAGCCAAATTTCAACTCAACTGCAGCTTGCTCAGACTTAGCATTTGCCATGCTACCAGGCACAAGGTAGAACTAGATACCTGAATTAGAAAACAAAGGAAATAAAGCATTAATCCTACAGAACTGAAGCTACTACTTTTCAATCTTTCCTTTGCCAAGAAGAAAAAGAGAAATCTTTTTATTTCTGTATGGAATCAGAAAACCCTACACCCTGGGGCCAACGTTACTGTAAATTTTTTTCAGGTCACTCAAACTGCAGTAACCTTCCCCCACACCCTCAACTCTCTCTCAGTACTGACTGATAGAAAGTCATATAACAGAGATAAAGGCTCTTTCAGATAACATGTGGAAAAGCAGCAGTATTAAGTGGTTTCTTGAACTATTAACAATAAGACCTAAAAGCAATCTCCAGGAGCTCAGCAGGAGTTCAGTTCCTATTCAAGGAGAGGCACCAAACAAATGCCCTCTGAATTAATCTAACAAGTACACCTAAAATTCATTGGTAGCCCAGAACATTTTCAGATTTCAACTCTGAAGCTGAAGACTGGAAGCTTACACCTTGGGCATTACTGATTCCCCAACAGCAATTTTGAGACTACTCTGTAATGAAAAAGAGAGGAATATTCACAAGGATGCAGACACTTTGCTTGAATATCAAGTGTTGTGTGAAATTTCTTATCTAGAGTTCTGCACACAGCTGAAAGATACTTCTGTGTATTTCATGGTTTCCTCCAGCATCAGAGCTGAAAGAGGACAACTGAGTCTAAAGAGGTGGCTTCTGCATCATGTAATATTTTGTTAGTCCAGCTTAGGGAAGGAGTAAGGAAGATATCCTTGAGACACACAATGTAGTCAATTCAACCGCCTTTGAAGAAATTCTATTTTGGTTCTGAAATAGAGCTGAAAGCCTCTTTTCTTCTTTTCCATGAAAGTTAAAAGTGGGCAGGTAAAAAATTAAAGGAAAAACAAAATCAGACACTAGGTATTTTTAAGTCAAGAAAAGGTAATGCAAACATTCTCTACAGAAATGATCATGCAATCATTTCCCAAAATGATCACAAAAAGTATCAAATCATGAAATATGTAGTTAAGGACACAACTTCATGCAGAATGGGTTTGTACAGTACATACCCAGATAGGATCTCTTGGGAGGTGCTTTGATTTCTTCATCCTTACTATCTGCAGCTACATAAAAAAACAGTTGAAGGGGGAAAAAAAAGAAAGGAAAGACAAACAGACTTTTATGATTAAACGCAACAGTGGTTATTTGAGTTACAGTTTAGTCAGTTAGTACATTTCATTCATTAAAAAATAATAGCCAGACCAAAACATGCCAGAAATTTTAGTCCCCATGCTTTGTATAAGGTTCCCATCCCACAATGTTAAGATAGGACTGAGCAATAGGAAGTCCCAGAACAGTCGCAGTGCACAACCCACCAGCAGTGTAGTTATGAAGGGAAAATAAAGGCTTAAAAAACAATGAAATAGACAGATTAATTCTTACTTTAGACTACATAAACTCTAACTTTTCATGATCAGAGAAAACAAGCTGTTAACTCAGCAACACTGGGTTGTGTGGATATGTATGTATACACAGCTGAAACCGTAGTTGCCTTGCCTCTGGTGGAAAATGCTGTTCAAAAATCCTGTCACAAAGCCTAACATCAAGAAAGGGAGAACAGAGCTCATCTGCCACCATGCTGCATGCTAAGCCTTTTTCACTCTAACCTTCCTCTGCCAGTTGAAAACTATGCATTACACAAGGGAGTTTTCCAGTGCCAAAACCAAAGCTCTTTAAAAGATCAGAGTGCTATAATAAGATACAAGTTATAAAGCAGATTGAGTCAACCAGCAAAACTAGATTAATGACAAGAGGAAATCATCTTCATGTGAAAACACAGGAGCCCATGTTCTACTTGTGGAGCCTGGGCTGCACAAGCAAGGAGAGATGTCCAACTGTCTCCTTTCAACAAATGCTGTCCACTGGTTTTCAGTATAGTTCACATTCAGGGGCTTCAAAAATCTGTTGCCATGTCTTGGGCATAACTAGCCTCTTTGTTGGAGAGAGATGGGAGGCTGATTGGGGGAAAGACAAAGAAGATTCTTCATAAACTGTCTGTCTCTCCAAGAAACTGCTCTGGCCTGCCAACATTCCCAAAAGTAACCAGATGTTTTCAGCTCTCTGTATCTGTGACCACCTTGCTTCAGCCATCTCTTGGTTCTCAAGTCAAGACATAGCACATGCACCTTTCTGCATTTCAATATTCAGCTCTTTAGCATGGTAGGACCATCATGCCCAAAAATACTAAAATACTTTGGAGAAAAACAACTACAACAAAATTAACAAGAACTCTGGCCCTTTCTGTACTGAGCCAACAATGCAGCATACATATGGCTGCACAGATACAACCTCAAACTTTGGAACAAATACGGAAAACTATTGTTACCACAACAATGGTACCAGGAAATCTGCATTAGAGCAGTTGTGATGCAGTGAGGTTAAATACAGGATAAAAGATGACAAGCTACAATTCATGCCTGCTGATTTCACCTGGAGAGACTCCTTCACGTAGCTTTTAAAGCAGTCGTATACAGGTGAGAGAACTGTCCTGTCACAGGAGGTTTCAGAATTAAATTGAGGTATTTGTTGGTTTTGTATTTTGCCTAGTTAGGGTGCTGGCTTCTCCCAATCTGAATTGTGAAAAACAGGCTACGCAGTCCAATTTTTTAAAAAAAGTAATAGAACAGTTGGATATATGAACAGCACTTGCTCTGTTTCCAGTCAGTATGTACTGAAGGATAAAGTCTATGTATCCCAAACAAAAAAATCAGAGAAGGCTGCAATAGCACAAAGACGAGTTGCACCAGTTTCAACTTAATTTCGTTCTGCAATACTAAATGGGAGTGGGGGAAAATCCTGTAATTGAGAAGTAGCTGTGAGAAGCAAAAAAAATTAAGAAAACTCACAATCTTTTTTAAGTTCTCTGTATATAGAGTCTAAAAAAAAAGTCAAACATTACTAGAAAATGTAGGGAGACTGCATTTCTCCCGCTGTGATAGTTAACCTACAAATCAAAGTACAAACAAAGTGACTGAATGGCTTTTCATATTCTGAATAGTTATTGATATTTTGGTTATTTTAAGCCAGAAACAAAACAGGCTAAAATATACAGAACAAGCTTGTCAGGATTTGAAGAGATTGCATTTTAATGCTTCAAGACTGGAAGCAGATTCCTTCTGAACTAGTTATTACTTAAGGGACCTAATTTGTGAGAAAAATAAAAACAAAAGGAAAAAAGACAATTCCCACATAACTGAAAACACACTGGCATTTACTTATGCTACTTGGAAGAAATACCACATTTAACAATATAAGAAAACGGCAAACTCCCTTCCACTGAAATATTCTATTCTTTCTAAATATTTTGGATTATTTTGCCAAAACATTCAAAGGGAGGATAGAAAAGAAAAACATTTAAAATTAAGATCAGCCATGTGAGAAATAATAATTATATTATCATTCAGAAATGGTGTACCTTCCCTCACGATTCTGCAAGGTTAACCAAAAACAATTACTTCAAACCTAGCTCTTCACTGCCCCAGTAGACTATAAGGAAAGAAAATAAGTACACCGATTTATCAGCTTGCCTAGATCACCATACAACTTTAGAGATAAGATTAGGTGTATGATTAGAAACACAGTTCTCACTCCTACTCATATTGTGCTTGAAACCTATTATTGTGTCCAGCTTGAAAGGAGCTTTGTATGCATTTGTATGTTTATTCTGAGCCATCATACAGCTGTCCTTACTAAAAATCAATACCATGTAAGAAAAATATTCCAACTATTCTCAGTGTCTGTGGGAGGATGAAAGCCTTTCAATGAAAACAAATAATTAAGGACCACAAGCAGGTAAAAAACAGTCTCTCAAATTCCGTATGACAAACTTGAGTTTTAGGAAAAAGGATTAAATAACACAAGGCAACCTTAAAGAGTTCCTGTCATCTGTCAAGGGAAGTACTGATTACCCCTAAGGAGACTGTATGTCTTTCAGGGAGAGTTGCTTAAAGAGCATTATACATTAAATTGAAGAGCCTCCCTTTTCTGTCCAAAGGTTATTGAAGGAGCCTGCAAGTGTGTATAAACGTGCACAAGAACAATTTCCTCTCAGAAAGGGCAAACAGAGATACCTGTCTGTTAATTCACAAAAATGCTAGCGCAAACAGCAGAGGAGGAAGAAAGCATACATGCCCTGCCCAAATGCTTCCTGGATTTTATCTGCTGCTAAATCCGGCTGAAAGTAGTTTTTTAATCATTCATCCTGCCAGACTGAAAACCCTGGTGAACATAGCAACTTGTGTTTAGAAGCTGGAGTGTAGCTCCTCTTCCACGTTCACTTACCTGAATAGTTTCTCACTACACTCCACAATAAGCAGGAATGGAAGCAGCTTCCTTAGCTCTTAGATAAATTACCCTACTCCACAGCCAGAGCTGCTTCCTTCTAATGATGGCTGTGGATATCTGGAATTTGATCAGACTCTCAATTATTAGAGAGTGTGGAATAAAACAGATGGAGAGAATACATTATACATCCTTAATGGCAAAACAACTGACAGAAAGCTGACAGTGTTAATTTGGTTCTTGCTGGTAATAAACTGTTACATAAGACATTGTAAGTCAAAGTCAACAGAGAGAAACAAAAACCTACCCATCTCACATTTTGTATCTGCAAGGAAAAAAGCAAGGACTTTGCACAAAGACTGAACACTATTAAATAGAGAATAATAGTCTGGCCCAACTGAAATTATCAAAATTAACTAAAATTTAAAATGTGGGAAAATTCCCATAAGCCCCTGCATTAAAGCCAAAGGAAATGGTACACAAAAAGAGATCATTTCGCAACTATGATAAGAAGCACCTGGTTTTGACAGTCAGTAACTCAAGTAAATAGAAAATTATTATCTATAAAAGCAAATGTTTGCAATTCTACCATTTAGACAATAGTGTAAGATCATAATTAAGAACTTGGTTAAAAGCACAGCTGAAGAAAATAACTTCTTACTGCAGCCAAGATCTTTAAAAAAATCCAGGCTAGCAAAACAGCGTAACAACCAGCTCTATATTCAAAATGTGGTGTGAAATATTAGGGAGAACTCTAATTTCTAGACTTAACCAAGACCTGTCTGAAATAAAATTTTAGCTGTACATTTTTATCTGGAAAATAGGCAGTTTAAAAAAAAAAAAATTCAGAAAGTGCTACAGTGGGGAGACTGAACTGCAAGACAGACCTTTTGTACTAAGTAGAGGACACCATATTTTCAGATATATTTATCCTAAAAAAGCCAGTTCCTGTCACTGACCTGCAAAAGAGCGGCGTTTCACGTTCAGCTCATTGGACACACGAACTTCAGTGCACAGCTTCAGCATCAGTAACATTGTAATGATCATGATAATGCTCTGCCACAAAAGCGGGGATTCAAAACGCCTTCCAAACCTAAAAAAGGAAAAGGAAGTATATAAAACATCTAAGCACTGGAAAAGGAAATGCTAACAGTAACAGGTATGGAAGGCTGAAGAAGTCAGAGTCACCAGACAGACCTAGTTGCACATACAGTAGCTCAGAGCAGAAGTATCTAAGAACCTTACTGAAACATCCCAGGGGACTGATCCTAGAGATGCTGAACAAGCTTAAGTCTTTGCTTCAAAAGCCAGCAAAAACCTATTCTTTTGAAAGGCAAATCACTTTCATTAAGCAGTAAGTCATACAGAGAGACCAGAGAGTTATGCCACATTAACATTAGTTGTGTGCTCTCCACAAACACGCTCCGAAGATTTCACATGGACTTCCATGCAAAGCTTCCCTTTCTCAATTTTTCATTTTTAAATTAAGTCATAAAAACAATAGCACTTGTCCTGCAAAGAAATAAATACCCACAGCCCTGTCTAGAAATCTGAGTGGAAAAGCCAGGTTTTCAGAACACATCAACTATTTAATAAATTTTGTCTTATTTGGACCAAGACTGGGTGAAGTAAGGAAGTACAGATGACATGTCATGGGAGCTTCTGAGCACTTCCTTCACACAACAGAGAACCTGTACTTGGATTGTGGCCAGTCTTGACTGAAGAGCTTACTCTTAAGTGATTACACAAGATTCTGCTGTAGGAAAAAGAGAACCCTTCAGTGGAGATGAGTAATCCTCCAAGATCTTCTTCCTACATTACTTGATGAAAGCTCAGCAATCCCCAACACACACTCTAAGCGCATCAGGGGTGGAAGCTTATCATATGCAGCCCTCAAAGCACACTGCATTTACAACAGGAAGGTGACACACACATCATAGTGAGCTGCTTCTCCGTGCTCAGTTCTGCCAGGTTTTATGCCTTGAAGACAGAGATGCTGAGGAAGTGGTTTAGTCAGAACATATTGCTGTGCTCCCCAGCTCTGTCACCTGCACTGTGAGGCACACAGGCTTTCTAAATTTCCCAACAGCACAGATACTAAGGTCAACCTTTGATCACATCATGCTGACTGAGTCCCAAGCCTCACAGGCATGGCAATTATTTCCCTCTTCTTGATAGTTCCTGTTTTACAGCATCCTGGCAATTTGTTAATGCTTGGGCTACTTTCATGGCCGAGCTCCATGCAAGTAAAAAACAGCCAGGTTCACCATCATGCTGTCTGACACTACTATGTTTCCACTGCAGCCATTTCACCAGGGAGAGATTTTTTACTACAAGTCAAGTAACAAGGAACACGAGAAAGACTGGAAAGTCCTTGACTAGCTTCCTTGGAAATCCTGTGCAGAAGAGCAAAGCAGCCACATCAGTGAAATCGGCCAAGTTTTTATCCTGCCTAATGGCATACAGCTCAGGAAAAGTACAACTCCTTGAGCCTCCACACTGCTGCCAGAGGACCCACCAGTAACTACTGCAGGAATAGCAGTTCTGTGACCATTAGTTCCCTATTTCTTTCCACCCTCGATGGAGCCACTATTGTAACAAATTGGAGGACACTATGAGGACGGAAACAAAGAACACAGCTGATAAGCATAACCACAGGCAGTGTGTGCTCTGGGTAAGGCTTTCACTGCACTAGTTCAAAATGCAGGGGGGAAAAAAACAAAAATTTGGCCTAGTCTATGCCCCAAGCTCATGATTCCAGAGCTCATTCAGCCTGTGTTGCTGACTGTAGCCAAGTTCCCCTCATCTACTGGAATTCAATACTATTATATTTGTCTCTTACTCAGGGATGATAAAAAATATGAGAAAGACTTACTGAGAATTATGGAGCAGTTAAATATAAACCAGTTTACATCAGCTTTAGAAAAAACATCTCCAGTTACAAATGTATTTGCATGTAAAAATACAATAATGCATTTAAAAGGGGCTGAGCTAGCAGCAGAACAAGTTAGAAGCTGTTATGTCAATAAATCCAGCCACAGGTCACTATAAGGTTAGTTTCTGCTTGCTGAGGAGATTATTTGTCATTCACTAATGGGTGCCGCACACAAATACTGCTTGCAGTATAAATACCCACTCACTACAAACACAAATAAGCATAGCTGCCTGCTTGTCTGATCACAATTTGTCATAAGATTCAAGTCCTACTGCAGACCCCTTTCCCCTGAACACTAGGTGGGAAAAACGTACAACAAAACTCACAACACATAAGAGAGTTAAAACGGAAACTTAAAAATTCTTATGGGAACTTCAAACGATGCAAACCACCCGTAGGGATTTTCACAACCATCCCGTCAAAGATAACAAAGGTTATACAACAAAACATACTCATGTGAAATGTATCTCCCCAAACACCAAGCCCCAGATTAAATCTTGCAGGCAACACAACCCTCTAAACTAGACCACATACACAGGAAAAGAAATAGCTGCCACAGAGAGCAACAGGCAGAGCAAATACATGGATTACACACTATCTGGGCAGCAAAACTGAAGGGAATACCGTTGTCAAGGACCAGTCTTGGGTTCTTGAAGCTGTAAAAGTAAAGCCAGAACATTCCTTTTGCTCAAGGATCATGGACACAAACACCACTCCGAGCTGCTTACCCTACTTTTCATTGATATCAGGGCCTGCCAAAGCAACTCTAATCCAGTTTAAGACTCCTCAGGCCAGCTTGAGCCAGGAGCACTACGGGATGTAAGCCCTGCAGGGAGAGCATGCCATTCCATGTTCTGTTTCCTTTCTGCCTCCCAGACATTATTCCTGTCTCTGCATAAGCAGAAGCCAGAAGAGGAGGAACATTAAGGTAATTAAAGCACCTTATGAGAGAAGGATGAAGAGCCTTAGGATACTAGAACAGGCTTGCAGAAAAGATCGGCTTTGAAGCCCTGGGAGTGAGGAGTCACCAACATTATTCCATTTTCATCCCATAACTACTATGTTGTGTAACAAAGTGAACAGTGACACTTGCAGTATTCAAGGAACTCAGACTGCATATATCAGACTGTAAAAAGACAGAGCTTTTCCACTGTTTACTTCATTTGTAAAAAGAACAAGACAAAAACAAAAGAACTCTTTACTTCATGTAGTAGTCAAATATGCAAATAAAGGAGGAGGGTGGCTTACATTTTATTAGTATTTCCGTAGCCTTTAAATGACTAATGCATGTTCAGGGTGATGAAGATACGAGAAATGCATGTTCAAGCCAGACGAGAGACTAACTAGTTATTGAGAAAACTACGTAATTCCATTGGTACAATTCAATTCTGCAATAATCCTGCTATTCCAGTCCTGGGCCTACTTGAAACAGCAAATGCCAATTGTGAAAAAGAAGCCCAGGCAAGACCAAACTTAAATGGTTTGCTTATCGCTTTTCCTAAGACATCTTTGAAAAGAAACGGACTGCTTTTGGTGCAACCAAATCACCATCACCCTGACCACTCTGTTTCCTCCTACACTCCTGGATGCTGTTCCAGCTTTCATCTACTGTCTGCTTTTCAGCTCTTTGAGATTCTAGGCAACATGGAAAGCACACAGGATACACCACACACTACCAGGATAATGACAGATAGCCCAGGGTAGCTGTCCAGAAAGTCATCCCATACAATTACAGAATTTAACCTGTAGGATTTAGGCAGGAAGAAGAAACAAACTAGCTTTGCAAGGGGATCTTTTGATACAAAGTTCCTCTTGACATGTAAACTTCAAAGACTTGATGGATCATCCCAAACCAAGCTTCTCAATTGGGCATCCAAAATTCTACTTTACTTTCTGCACAAAAAAGCAGCACATCTTATCCCTGCTCTCTGGTACTTACACAAATCAATATCTGAGTAAGATTCTACAAGCAGGCCATACGTAAGACAATCTTTCCAAGTTGTAGTCATTCTGTCAGCTCGATTCATGCCACATTCCACACATGGTAAACACTGGCAAGATCCATTTTAGTAACAGAAGCCTTAAAAACATCTAGGAATCTACCCCTGATAAGAGCAAGTTCACCATTTCTCCATAAATTACCTCCAGCTACATATTTGAGTCTCTAAACTTCTGTTCTTAAACAGGGAGCTCATTCCATTGACTCCAGCACAGAGAGCTCCCAGTTCTGTTGATATCGCTGTTTTAAGAAGACTTTTTGTTTTAGGTCAGCTGATTTGGAATGGATAGAGGGTTACCTTTGCTCAAAAACAACACAGTCCATAGTCTCCATCCTGTCCCTGGCTGTCAGAACTTGTTCCCACGGTTTGCCTTAAGGCAATAATTTTGTGAGAACAACTCCAAAACTGGATGATTTCATTTTCTGTTTTTGGATTCCTGTGGCACTGCTAAATGAGTTTTAGGACACTGTCCCAAAGAACTGCAGCTCAAAACCTTTGGAAAGAACATTGTCTTCATGGAAAATATACAAACTATATTTTATAATGACATCCATTTTACAAAACGTAAAACTGAAAAACACCCCAAAAAACTTGTGGGGACAGCAGACAACATAAGTACTTTTGGCTGCACTTAGTCAAGATACATATAAAAATGTCTATTCTGATTTCTAAGAAATCTATAGTTCCTTTTCCGCTTGCTATTTATTCTCATTTTAATATTAGAAGAAACTGTAATTTATCTCTTCAAAAGCTCTGTTTTAAAAAAGAAATAGTGAAGAGAGAGGGGGAAGAGACAGAACTCACAAGTTAGTTTTTCTGTATCCTCCACCCCCAACTGATAACACAACTCTCACCCGCCTTCTCATTCCTGTTCTCCATGATGACAATGCAAAGTTACTCAGCTCGCAGCCTGCAGGCCACACCAACCCAGATGATGTGTGCACATTGGTCTAGTGCCACGGGGAGCTCTGGATCCATCCCACAACTTCCAAACAGCCTGGGAGAGCTTAAGCAGATAATTAATCACCTCAAAGCACAGGGTATCCCTTGAGCAAGAACACTGAGCTAACTCAAGAAAGTATAGTAAGACACAAGGCACAAGCTATCAAAAATGGTAATGAAATGTTTAATTAAAAATTTAGAGGGAGGAAAATTGGTATCAGTTTTTTTTTGGAGCATATCATACACTTTCATATGCACCAGAATTACAAAGACCTGGAGTTCTGCACTGCCTCTCAATGTCTATCCACAGTGCAGGCTTTACCCAGGCTGTGGGGCTGGAGAAGAAAGACAGGAGAAGCAGTATTGACAATGGCAGGACTAAACAAAGCGGCAGCTGACGCAGTCATAAATCATATCCAGCAGCTATCCTGACACGCGAAAATAAATATTGCTTTGATGTGTTAGATAAAATTGTTACAATAGATTACTACTAAATATAAACTTAAATTAGTATCAAATCTACTGCAGCACAAAATCCGCTCTTCACACTGGTAAACAGAGACTCCTTTGTGTGATGTTTTATGCACAAACTGCTTTTAAGCAGTTTTTTAAGAATCCTCTTTAAAATGGCGAAAGACTGAAACATGGCCAAACTTCTAGTTTCTTCTTCCTAAACAAAAGCCATGCATGTATAAATAAAGTGAAGTAGAATCACGCTCATTGCTATCCATACCCTTTCCCAATGTTTTTACTCCAAGTTCTGGCACATTGCTGGAACATGGCAATGACAAGCACACGCAACTGAAAGCAGAAACATCTCTTTAGAGATGACATTTTGAGACACTGTGTGAAAGAGAAGCCTGAAAAGTGGATACTGTGCTATTGTAATCATTAGCAAAATAGAAATTCTTTGGGCACATCTTGAAATTCAGTAAGAATGTAAGTAAGATGACATTCAGTAGATGTAAGAAAGACAAGGAGGAGAGGCATTGCACTGAGTCCACTTGACTTCAAAGGATGGCTTACCACTGAAGACAGTCTAATCAGAAAAAACAGGATTTGTGAGAACAGGTAACTGGAAACAGGGTTGTTATCCTTGATCTCAGTAGTACTTTGTTCATTGACTACTGGCATAGTGCAATCCACCAGCTGTGTCTATTGACATAAAACATGCCAAGATTAGGAAGCAAATAATCTGTTTGGAGGGGAGATGAAAGGTCAAACTTAACCCACTTCAAAACCAGACATTAAACCAAAGAAGGATAACCTCTGAAATAACCGAGTACATTTAGAGGAACCTGTGGAATCCATCATTCCACAAAGAGGATGTGAGGGAATTGCCCCCATAGCTGAGGAGAAGGAAGTATAATAAAGCCATAAGGGAAAGGTGGGAGGACCAGTCTGTTACGAGTAACACAAATACAGAAACACCAGCACTACCCAAGAGCAAAAATACAGAGGCATAAAAGGCGCTACAGGCAGGAACAGTCTGCTCTTGTGAGCTGCAAATTCAATACAAGAAATTTCAGGGAAAACCTGGAAATAAAAACAGAAACAAATTATAGAAATGTCTTTGAAGTTAAAAACAAAACAAACAAGCAAAAAACAATAGAAACATCAGCCATCCTAGGAAATAATTAAGTCCTGAAAAGCAACACTATTAAAACTTGGAAGTTTTTAAGGCCTAACAATTTAAGTACTTATTTTTGGATCAGGATGGAGGAGAAGTCCGTAAAAAATTACTCTGGCTCCAATTACATGCATAGTAATCTGAGGTAATGAAGAGAAAGCAAATGAAACCAGGAGCTATATGGCAGTAAAGTTTGCAGAAGAGAGACTTGGACTAAATAATGGGTTTGCTAAAGGGAAGGAGATATCAACTGGTGCTTGGGGAAAAAAATATAGAGAGAATAAAATTACTTGTAGGAACAGTTCTGTCCTGTCACCAGAATGGATTAAATCATTTAATAAATTTAAAACAAAATAAATAAAAACCTTTTAATTTCTTCCAAAGAATATTACATATACAACCAAAATAATTCTGCTGTTTATGTCATTATCAAGAGCACTGTGTCCCAGATAATGCACCAGCCATAGGTGACATAAATAATGCAAAAACTGAATTACCAAGATGCTCCATGGGTGCATTTTAACCATGTTCACAGAAATCACAGGCTCTTGCTCTATGATCTTCCTTTAATCATCCAGATGCCCAAGGATAACATCCACCCTCAATGCCATTTTCATGACTTACTGCTGCTTAGAACTAACTACCAGGGATGCCTAACATTTTAGGAGGACAAGCAAAATAGTCTCTCCCGGGAACACTGAATTAACACCATGCAAGTACTCTTTTGTCTTTTAGCTCAGCAGAACTAGAAAGAGACAATTCATTGACAGTATAGACAGAAAGGTTTCTGCAGGCTCCTGCATAAAGCCTTTCCATGCCAAGCTCCAAGGTGACCAAGAACTTACACAGTGCTTACACTGTGTCAGGGAGTGATACTACTATGTGGCTTAACTACTCAGAGTAAAACAATTACATATTCCTATCAATATAACTGCATTCTCTGTCTTTTTTGAGGTATTGACAAACCTTTCTACACTGACATAAACTATAACTTTTCATTATTTGCAGCATTTATACTTTCACCTATCTCTTAACTAGATGTACTTAAAATCAATTCAAATTAAACATCTTTCAGTTCTTCAATAGTCTGAGTCTCACTTAACAGATGCACTCACCTGAGTTACCTAGAAACTGCCAGCATCTCCATTCAGGTATAAGTAATTTCTATATTTAACTACCTCCAGTAAAACAAAAAATTAGACTATTTCTGTCTCTAAAACTGTCAGCTCAGGTTTTTACTTCTCCTCCTCCCAGTTCCTACACTTCCCTCTTGCTGTTTCCTTTCTCCATATACTTCTCCCCAGGAAAACACATTTCCAACGCAACAAGTACCTCTGAACTAGTGATGCTTCCTTTGTTTGACTGCCAACTAGAGGTACCAAGACAGGGTCTCCTGTCTTCCAGTCCAGCACAGCACTCACTTGTTGCATTTTGCTGTAGCAGAACCCACAAAGCCATTATACAGAGTCAGAAGAGGTTTGTTTAAAGAGAAACTGGAAACCAACAAATGGATGCAGCCTGTTACCTATCAGTTCTTTATGGATTAAAGGCATCAGTTTGTAATCAAAACAGAACCACGGAATAACCATCCTTTGTTGAGGTAATTGCCCAGACCATTTCATCTTTCGCATCCCAAGTACATTCTCAGAGGTGTAGCATCTATATAATCAGAAATAATGAGCAAGATGTTAATTATTCACAGAAATCATGCCCTAATAACATTTTCTTTATCCAACAGCACAAGACCTAAATATGGAAACAAACTTCCTCTTAAGTATTGAAAGTGGTGTTGAAAGCAAAAGAAATTGGCTTTTGAAAGGTAGCACATCTTTTCCTTACTTATCCAAGAATGAAAATTTTCATCTGTAGTTGTGAATGCCATCTGAAGCCAGCTGGCATCCTGGGAAAATGCAAGAATACATGGCAAGTGTTCCAGTGACGTTAATGCCAACCAGGCACTACAATAAGTGTATGGTACCAAAGCTTTCACTCTGAAAACGGAGACAGAGGAGCATGAGAAATGTAAAATACAGTCAGCAAGAAAAAGACCTGACTTAGCATAAAGCTCTTTATCAACAATTTAAAAAGTTTCATCTTAGAAATCAGAGTGTTGATAATCAGCTCTGGCAAAGGAAACAGACTATGCTCCTCATCCCATTTAAATTCATTCTATTTAATAGACTCACACACTGATGGAAAGACAGCATTTATATCTTCAAGAGAAGGGGAAATGTACGTAAAGTATTATTACCTCAAATATTCCAATCAAAGCTTTACAGCTGGCAAGCAAGCACGAACCTTTAGAATTGAGCAGAAACACGGCAAACTTACCAAAAAAGTATCCGCAGAATATTTGCGACCAGCAATACCAGGCAGACGTAGGTGGAGAAGCCCTCCGCGTTCTGGGTCCGCCGAATGTCGCGGTACTGGGGGATGTAGGGCACGACGCCGCCGAACACCATGGCCCCCGCGGCGCCCCAGGACACCAGCTGCTGCATGGGCACCAGCAGCCACTCCAGGCCGCCCGGCTCCATGCCGGGGGCGCGCGGGGACGCGCTCAGGCTGAGGGATGCCCTCAGGCTGAGGGTGCCCCGCCGCAGCTCTCCGGCCGGGGCCGGCTCTAGCCACGGGCGGGCTCCTGGCCGGGATGCGGCACCATGACTGCGCCCTCTCCCGCGGGGCCCGGACCTGGGGAAAGGGACGGGGCGTGAGCCTGGCTCTGACGAAGGCGGCTCCGGCCGCT
>VXBR01005544.1:68100-127976 GCA_013400215.1 Cisticola juncidis | reverse complement strand
TGGGATGTCACTCCCGAGCTGGATCCCTCCCTCACTAAATGGGATGTGAAGGAGCCTCTCCTGGATGCTCTGCAGCCCAAATCCTGCCCAGCCTGACACCACCTGAACTTTATTTTTTAATTGCTTTTTGTGTTCTCTGTCAGCCCAGGGCATCCCGGGTGTGCTCAGCTGAATCCAGGCTCTTCCCCAGAGCTCTCCCCTCCGTACCAGCCCTGCCACCTCTCATTAACACCTTCCCAAAGGCAGTCCAGGCAGACACAGCCAGCCCAACACGGGTCATTTCCATGGAACAGCAGGATTCATTAGGAATGAGCGCTGGAGAAATCCGCAGCAGGCGGACGATGGAGGAGTAAATGGAGAGAGACTTCAGAGCACACCTCATGCATCCCTAATGGGTTTGCTTGCCAAAAGGAATGACAGCTTTGATGGAATCGTGCTTTTTTTTCCCCTCCCCCCGTTGGAACAGTGAGTCCCAGACTCTGAGCACAGCACAGCTTCTTCCACGGGCTCTGAAATGGAGATGAAAGCAAATTGTTAATCAATCGTGGGTTAGCAGAGGCTCCGTGTTGAGAGGCAGCTGAGGTGGCACCAGGCTCTGAAGTTCCTCTGGACTTTCCAGACTGAAAGTTTCTCTTTTAAAAAGGCAGCAAGGAATGGGAGCTGATTCTTCACTCTTCCTTGCCCTCCTGGAGCACTGGGTCCAGTTCTGGGATCCCCATCAGGAGGATGTGGAGCTGCTGGAGTGAGTCCATGGGAGGCCATGGAGATTCTCCAGGACCTGGAGACCCTCTGGTCAGAGCCAGGCTGGGAGAGCTGGGAATGTCCAGCCTGGAGGAGGGAAGGATTCAGGGAGACCTCAGAGCCCTTTCCAGAGCCTAAAGAGACTCCAGGAGAGCTGGACAGGGAATTTAGGAAAGGGTCTGGAGTGCCAGGACAAAGATGAATAATTTTGAACTCATGGAACGTAGGTTTAGATGAGATATTAGGAAAAAATCCTTCCCTGTGAGGGTGGAGAGATCCTGGCACAGGTTTCCCAGCGAAGCTGTGGCTGCTCCATCCCTGGAAGTGTCCAAGGCCAGATTGGATGGGGCTTGGAGCAACTTGGGATAGTGGAAGGGGTCCCTGCCTATGGAATGAGATGATCTTGAAAGCCTCTCCCATTCCAAACCATCCTGTGATTCTGACAGCCCATAGCTGCCTGTGGAGGAGGTTCTTCCTCTTTCCAGTTATAGCCAAGCTCAAATCCAAAGTTCCTGTGTTTCTTTTAAAAAGTGATAAGGAGAGAGGAAATTACATATTTATAAAATCTAAGATTATCCTGTGGATAATTCTGTATTCTTTAAACTTAGACGCTGGAAAGTTTCAAGGAAAACTGCTCTGGAGAGAAAAGGATCCAAAACTAACCAGGCTAATGAGGCCAAGCCAATAAAGACATGGAAAAATTTGAAGTTCTTTATCTATAATTCATTGGGGTCACGCCATCCCACCGGGTCCATGGACAAAGATGTGTCCCCAGATGGGATTTCCTTGCACTATTTTAGATCCTTTTGGGATTCTTTGCTGGGCAATTGGGCTCTGGTTTGCAGGGATGTCGGAGCTGGAGGGTTTGTAGCCTTTTTTTAGCAGGAGGCTGGGGTAGAGGGTTTGTTCTTCGGCAGCTCATGAATGTCTGGGGACATTTTAAAGCATCGGTGTGGCCTCAAAAGGGCTCTGAAAGGGCTTTATCAGGCAGGAACAACCCAAGCAATTAACACGGCTATTTCTCATTAAAATGAGCCTCTTGAATGCAATTAAAGGGTGCATCCTGGCAAGGCCAGGGGGCTGCCTGCACTCAATGCTCACCCCAAACCCTTGTTTGAATTTCCAGCAGGAATTTTGCAGCTCTCTCTCTCAGCCACCTTGCCCAAGCCCGAGTTTTACTTGTTATTCCTGATTTTTCTATTCAGAAGACAATCCTCAGAGTTATTTCTCTATCTTTGCTTTGAAAGACACCATGCCTAAATTCCTCACCTCCAAGATATCCTCCTGCCTCCAACTGCCTTGTTGGCTGACCAGCACCTCAGGATCTCACAGATTTTTAGGTCTCTGAGGCTGCAGAACACCCATATTTGACAATTTGCCTTTTTTTTTAGTGCTAATAGAGTGAGATGGACTCCAGGAAATGATAATTTCTGTCTTCAGGTTTGGACAGAGCTAAAATCTCGTGGTTCTGCACCAGGTGCCCACACAGAGGAACTGGGCGTCCTTTCTTCACTTTTGCAGATTGCTTTGAGTTGTCTGACTGTAAAAAATGCCTTGGGAAGAAAAGAGGGGGCCTTGGATGAATTTAACTACTTGGGAATAGGGAGAAAAACGCTGTCATCCCCAGGTTCAGCACCTGTGAGTCATGAATTTATGATTCAGCCCTAATCCATGTACAGAAAGGTCTTGTAGGACTCTACTGCTCAGCTAGACCTCTTGACAGGGGGTAAACCCAGGCATTTCCAAACACAATTCACCTCTCAGCATTAACTGGTTGCTTTAGGATGAGAGGAATTACCCTCTGGGACTGCAAAGGGAGCTCAGGGTGGCTGTCACAGACGGCTCCATTTGAGGAATCTCATTCCATGTGTACAGAGGCACAACAGGGCCTGGCCAGAGCTAAATGCTGCTGTAAAATCTGTAATAATATCAACAGTAATAAAGAGAGATGCTTCTGGGTGCCAGCTGTGTGTTGGCTTCTCTGGGTGCTGAACCATTTTCTCAGTCCTGTGGCTGCTCCAGTTTGCATTCCCAGTGTTTATCCCCCAAGCCTGGGAGAAGATGCAGGGGGAGCTGCACACAAAATTATTGACTCATAGAATATCCTGAGTTGGGGGATCCACAAGGTCCACCAAGTCGGGACCCTGAAGGTCGGGAAGGCCTTGCTGTGAATCCTCCAGGCTTAACAATGATCCGAGAAGAGATAACAGATTAAAGAATAGACAATAACTGGGGAGGGCATTATACATAAAACATCTGTTAATAAGGGGAATGAACAGTCAACAAGGGATCTTAATTTAACAATGGCCCTAATTAACAGTGGTCCTCTTAACTTCAGGCTGGCTTATTCATCACAACATGGATATGGGGCCAATAAAATGGATATGGGGGAGAAGAGTCATGTGGGCTTATGGGGCATGGAGGATTTGGTGATTTCCAAGGCAAGGATTAGATAGAGGTTGGCCAATGGAGGGATACTGTAATAAATGTAAAGCAAATTCCAAATTAATAAATGATTTTATTAATTTTTAAAAGAATCGAAGAACAGAATTTCGGGTAAGCCAACAATCAAAGAATCAGTGTCGAGTCCTGGGATCAGCACTGGGTGAACTTTAACTGTGGCCTCTATTGCACCGTAGCTCCCCTGTTCACATCTTTGGTTTTGTGAGTCCTGTTTATATACTTTTTTTTTTTTTGGTGGGACAGGGTATTATTTCATACTCTCTTTGTCCCTTCAGCTTTTCTTCATATTCATGTACATTCATCCTCGCTGTTCGGTGGGTTGAATAGTTCTTCTGAAGGGAAATAAATATTAAATACGATTTCTGGGAATCGTGCATTGAGATGCTCATCCCCAATGGTGGAGTGTTGGGTCATTCACAGTTCAATTCTCCATCTCTGGAGAATTTTTCCATTCCCTTTTTCCCCGGACCTCCCCTCCTTTCTGTTGTAAATTCAGTCGTTCCCAGTTACTGGCAGAGTCGTTTTCAATTGCTGAATCTGTTTATCCCCAGGCTCGAATGATTTTTGCCATTTATTTTAAAGAGCACAACTTGGTTTATATTACATATACATTACAAACACGAATTATCCCACATCATTTATCACAGATACTGATAGGGAAAACTCTGGAAAGTGGGATAGGATTAGGGAGGGTTGACAACGGGGAGGTGGAGTCCCAGAGCTTAACAAACCCCTGGGTGAAACTATAACTGGGGATGGAGACAGGGCTGTGCTTGGATTATACCAAATATAACAAGCACAATACAGGGATAAATCATAACCTAAAAATGCAACGCAGCACTCTTGCCTCCGTGTTGTCATTTCACGTGTTGGTTTGACAGGGTCTATTTTCCCCCTCAGCTTTATATGATTAATGTGATAAAAGATGTGGGATAATTTGTGTTTACAATGTATATGTAATATAAACCAAGTTGTGCTCTCTAAAATAAATGTTAAAAATCATTGCAGCGGGGCAGGGATAAATGGATTTGGTAACATCTGAATTTACAACAGAAAGGAGGGGAGGTCCAAGGAGGATGGGTCTTCTCTGGAGATGGAACTGTGAATGACCATTACCAATGATATGGATCTCTCTTCACCATCAGGCATGTGCTTCTCAATGCAAGATTCCCAGAAATCATATTTAATATTCACCTCCCTTCAGAAGAACTATTCAACCGACCTGACAGCGAGGATGAATCTACATGAATATGAAGAAAAGCTGAAGGGACAAAGAGAGTATGAAGTAGTACCCCATCCCACCAAAAAAGATGTATATAAACAGGACTCACAAAACCAAAGATGTGAACAGGGGAGCTACGGTGCAATAGAGGCCACAGTTAAAGTTCAGTCAGTGCTGATCCCAGGACTTGACACTGATTCTTTGATTGTTGGCTTACCCAAAATTCTGTTCGTTGATTCTTTAAAAATTAATAAAATCATTTATTAATTTGGAACTGGCTTCACATTTATTACAATGATGAACTTTTTGATGGCTCTGCCCTGAGTCTGTGCATGGACTCAGTGGGGTGGATCTGTCTGTGGGGCCTCACCTGCAGGACAGGGATGTGTGAAGGGCATCCCTGGACCAGCATTCATGCCAAGGCTGTACCAACAACAGGTATGGGCAGGTACCGCCCTGTGAGCACAGCTGTTCCTCCACAGGAGGTGAAGATGTGGACATTTCTGGCCAATTTGTATCATAAAACCCTGGAATGATTTGGGTTGGAAGGGACCTGAGAGATCTTCTCATTCCAACCCTCTGCCATGGACAGGGACACTTTTAATTAGACCAGGTTGCTCCAAGCTCCATCCAGCCTAGCCTTGGACACTTCCAGGGATGGGGCAGCCACAGCTTTTTTAGGAAACCTGTGCCAGGGCCTCACCACCCTCCCAGAGAAGAATTTCTTCCCAATATCCCATCTAACCCTACCTTTATCCAGCCTAAAACCAGTCCCCCTTTCCTCCCACGTGAGCTTGCTCCTTTAACTAAGCCAGCCTCTATTTCTTGCTTTCTCCTGCCTTTGAAACCTCGAATTCCTGTTTATTTAAAATCAGCTGCTCTGTTTTACTGCAGCACTGCCATTCCCTCTCTGCTGTGCTCTGGGATTCCTTTTCCTGGCATGGAACAATCCATTCTTCCCTGTGCCAAGTTATTCCCTTCAGCTCTCCCTCTACTCCCCCGTGGTGATTCTTTCAGCCCCGCTCACTCGGGCTGGTGGATCTGCAGCCCGGACTTTTATTGAATGAATCTCTCTGAAGCTGTTATCAGTGCTCCCAACTCTGTGCTCATGAATATTCACCAGCCAAACTCTGGAGCTATAAGGGAAGGCGACAGTGCCAGTCAGCAGCTGCTGCCGAGACGGATCCCAGCCTTCAGCTATAATTACACCCAGGGATGGGTTGTCAGAACAACCCTTACTCACAGATTAGGGCATTCCTCATTTTTCAGGCGTGAAGAGGGAATTCAGTTATCGCCAGAGACAATATTTCAGGCTTGGTGCTGCTCCCCTCATGGAAAAGCAGCACTGCCTGTTGCATGCTGAACATGACAGCAATAATACAGTAAAAATACAGTAAAAATATAAACAGTGCAGCCAGGGATGGGGCAGCTGCCTGCAGAGAAATGGAGTGATAAGAATTGAGTGAGGCACTGCTGGGCTCAGTTAGCCATCAATAAATGCTGCCTCCCTACACCCGCAAATGATAAGATCTGAAAACAAATGTAAGCAATATTGATTTTTTTTTTTAAAATTTTTATTATTATTTGTTAAGCCTGGAGGATTCACAGCAAGGCCTAAATGTCGACCCTCAGTGCCTTCAGAAATTGTTACCCATCAATAACGCTGGGAAATGGCATTCTAGGGAAGGACATGGATATGCTATATCAGCTGCTTTGAGTGTCACAGGATAAAGACCAGGTATCCAACTGGAAATCAGCTTTGGATTCAAGGGAAGGATGGCAGATCTTGCATTTCTGGACTAAGACTTGTCATCTTATTCTACTACTCTGTCATCTTATTCTCAACCAAACCACTTGTTGCATCCACCTTGGTTTGTTTATTCATTTTCTGTGAGAGAAGGAGCAGGAGCTTCCCCCTCTTTTCTTCAGATTAAGGGCTTGGAGCAATCTGCTCTAATCGAAGCTGTTCCTGCCCACTGCAGGGGGGTGGAATTCAGTGATAATCAGGATCCCTTCCAACCCAAATGAGATGATCTTGAAGGTCCCTTTCAACCCAAACTATTCTGTGATGTTGTGATTAATTAAAAAAAGCCAGCAACACCAAGCTTGTGTCTGCCTTTGGCATGGGACACCCCTCTGTCCTGCCAGCTCTCCTCTCTCTCCTGCTCTGATGATTGGTTGTTACCTTTGGCATCATAATCTGGAGAATTTTGGGCCTCCAAAAACCTCCTCCATCTTCTGTAACTGGATTTTTGATTCAGGTGTTTGTTGTTGACCTGGCTCTTGCCCCAGTGGGTGGTCAGGAACTGGAATGGGCTCCCCAGGGAAGTCACAGCAGCAACTTTGTGAGTGATTTTTGGGGTGTCCTGTGCAGGGCCAGGAGTTGGAATTGATGAACCTTTTGTGTCCTTTCCAACTCAGGATATTCTGCTTCTAATCAAACAATCTCCTTAAACACCTTCCTATCCAAAAGATGTGTACGAGAAGAATTTTGCCTTCAGTAAAAAATGTCTTTTAGTGAAACAGGGCTTTAAAATCTGGAGATGCTCACCAGGGAACCACTGGAAAATTTGGATTCTCTTCTCTGCACCATGAGAACTGGACTAACTTTGAGGTGGGGTGCCCAGCAAACTCTGCTGGTTGAGTAAAGGTCCTACAGCAAGTGGTCTGAGAATGGTGTAAAATACGAATTAAATTGGATTCTGGCAGGGATCAGCACGTGTGGACTGCAAAGCTGAATATCCAGGAGCAGAATTCACAGCATGGAGAGAAGCCCCGAGGTCAGACTCATTCTGAATTCACTGCTGTAGCCCAGGTTTGATAACAGACAGAGATAAACCTCTCATCCCGGAGTGATTTACACCCCTTTGCAAAGGACTGAGCCAAAGGTGTTGTTCCCAGCAAGAACTGGAAATGAGTCACCACAGCGAGTGAAAGGAATGAGGTAATTCCTGCCTGGTTTGACCACAGGCTTTGGATGTCACAGCCGAAATTTGACTCTTCTCTGAGTCAGACACAGGGAGGAGGTAAAACAGAATAGTTTAAACCCTCTTCGAGGTGTTACAAGTGAATTGAACTACCCAAAACCAGCTCTGCCAGCAACTCAGCACTGCCTTGGGGGGCACAGCCCTAGGACTGATTGGAATGATGGAAAGGCAAAGGGGGGGGCATGTGATATTTCAGGTTTCTTGTCTTGGTATTCTGCTCTTTTATGGGTCCTTTCTCTCTCTCCCGCTCTCTCTTTGTTTTTTTTTAATTTTAAATTATTATTTAATTTTTATTTATTATTTAATTTTGAATTTTCTAGTAAGCAAGCAGATACAAGACTTTCACACAAAGCTGTCTGCCCTCGCTTCAGAGGTTCAGAACCTCCCTTGATCCACTTTTACTGCTAAAGGTCTGATCTGTATTTCATTTAAGATTTACCCACTGTCAGATGAAGTGTCCTTGGTCTCACCAAGCCCTCCAGCTTTGCCTCACTCTGTGTGACAGAGATATTGGGAGAAGGTTCCATGCCATAAATAGGACACAGGGATTTTGTGGAGGATTAACAACAGATTTATTGCTAATAAAGTGTCTAAATATTGTCAATTGTGGAAAATGAGGTTCACTTAGTAAAATTCTAGAAGTTTATTAAAAAAAAAAACAAACAAATAGACAATCAGGAGACAATAAGAACAAAAATATTCTTTTACAGACACCTGGGTACCCTCACATACATTCACCATGTGGGTACCCCACTTAACAAAAGANTCTTTCTCTTTCTCTTTCTCTTTCTCTTTCTCTTTCTCTTTCTCTTTCTCTTTCTCTTTCTCTTTCTCTTTCTCTTTCTCTTTCTCTTAAAAACACTAAAAACACTTTCTCATCTCTTAAAAACACTTCTGTGTGGAATATTCATACTTTACATACATGATTCAAACATTCCTTTCAATTTGTAGGTGTTCCTGTTTAATCTCAACCTTCTCTTTCTCTCATCTACACATGAATCTGGTCTTCTCATGGCACTACTGAGTCTCAGAGCTATGTTATAAATCTTTTCTCAGAGACATTTTGGTCATTGCTGCTGTCTCTTATCAAGCTAGGATAGTAGATAGAAGATAACCAAAGTTCTTTGGTTATCTTCTCTATTTCTAGAGCTAATTACAAAAGCATTTTTACATAACATAATTTGTATTTTACCATTATTCTATTACCTAAAAACTACATTTATCATACTACTGAAAGAAACTATATGAATACAGTATAACTTCCCAAAATAACACATGGGATATTCATTTTAATATGTGCAAAAAGACAATTATATAATATGCATTTATAACATCAATGTAGTACCTAATTTATAAGTCATATCATTACAATTGATTATTTTATAGTCTGGTTGTGGTCACATCTTGAGTGCTGTGTCTGGTTTTGGGCCACTCCCTCCAAGGAAGACATTTAGGGGCTGGAGATTGTCCAGAGAGGGGAATGGAGCTGGGAAAGGATCTGGAGAACAGCTGAGGGAGCTGGGAAAGGGGCTCAGGCTGGAGAAAAGGAGGCTCAGGAGGGACCTTCTGTCTCTCCACAACTCCCTGATGGAGGGTGCAGCCGAGGGAATCTTGTTGCCTCTTCTCCCAGGCAACAAGACAAGAAAATGGCCTCAAACGACACCAGGGGAGGTTCAGATTGGACATCAGGAAAAATCTCTTCATGGAAAAGGCTGTCAAGCATTGGAGTGGACTGCTCAGACAGATGGAGGAGTCACCATCTCTGGAGGTGTTTAAGAAAAACCTGGACATGGCACCACAGTGCTTGTTTAGCCTAAGGTTGTGATACCTTAAGTTTTATCTTTAATTTTTTAAGATTCTGTGCTGCCCAGGGGTGCAGTTCTGAGCTCACATTCAGTGTCACTCAGCTCTTCACAGAGCAGGGAGACAAAACAAATCTTTTTCCTGCTGAGGACCAAGGACAACAAGTACAACTTTCAGGCCCAAAAGCACAAACAAGGGTGGACTGAAGAGAGAAAACAAGAAGGATGGGACTTCACAACCTGGAGCTGTAATTGGACAATAAAACCCCAAAATACAAATGAACCAAAACTTATAAAAATGTAAGATGTTGTGACCAGCTGTCCATTTTGTGACAATTTTAAGTCCATCTTGGGTGTAGCCCTGGTCAGGCCCTGTCCTCCCCAAGGTGTACCCTTAAAGGCCTTTCAATAAATATCTAATTTATTCTCCAGCTCTGTTCACTCTCTGTTTCAGGTCAGCCCTCCCAAGGCATCAGCTGGAACTGATGATCTCACAATTCTTTTCCAACCCAATCAATTCTGTGGCTCTGTGCCACATTTCTTACTTGCCCAGAGTCAAAGAATGACACCCAAGCCATGTCCCAAGGCTGCTGAGGGCAGGTTCTGTCTCCCACAGACTTTTCCTGGCTTACACCCATTCAAACCTTTCCTCCTCTTCCCCCTGCACCAGCAAAAGATGCAGCTTGTGAATCATCCCCAGCCCCAGGCTTGTTTCCCCAGTATTTACAGCCCTTTCTAATCTTTACAGCCCTCCCCCAGAGCATCTCTGGTGATGGAATAGCTGCTGCTGGTTCTTTTTCCCTGAGAAATAATTCAAGCCCAGAGGGGTCTCTTGGCACCCAGCAGAAAACACTGCTGCCAAAAAAGCAAATCTAAATGCAAATTTAGACCCATTTCAGGTCTCTCCCTGCTGGCAGAAGCAGTCAGATCTCACTTCCCCTCTTCTCTCCATTATAAAACTTGGTATTTCCTGGATGTCTCCAAAGAGAGCCTGGGAAGAGGGAATGGGGATAAGATTTTCCCTGTCCCAGTTTTGTTTATCAACCAACAATTGTTTGTTTCCTATTGGCAGGTAGGATGCTCAACTGAGAACTTAGGAAAAGAGGGAATGGCTTTAGGCTGGAAGAAAGTAGATTTAAATTGGATACCAGCAAGAAACTGTTCCCTGTTAGGGATCCCTGACACAGACAAGTTTTTGACATCCCATCCTTGGAAATGTTCAAGGCCAGGCTGGAGGACTTGGAGCAACCTGGGATAGTGGGAGATGTCCCTGCCCATGGCAGAGGTTTGGAATGAGATGATCTTTCAGGTCCTTCCAACCCAAAAACTTCCATGATTTTATGATTTTATGAACCTTTATGACTTCTTTTACTTTCTATGACATTTCCCCATTGCCCTGGTTTTTCTGAGATTTTTTTTAAGTCTTCTATTTGCTTATAAGATGGAGTCAGTTCTTTAGTTTCTGTACAATATTAAGGGTCAGTTTTTCACTTTCTCACACTTTGGAACATAAACAACCTTTTTTGTTTTTGTTCCCTGTCCCTTGCTTACATATTTCCAGCCTGAAAATAAAGTTGGTTGACAGCTGGTCTGGCCAGGGGGGTGAAGGGGTAGTACCCCCAGAAGCCAATCCACTACCAGACCCACAAAATTATAAAAGGAAAAGAAATAAACAGGCTGGGTCCCTTTTTGCTGGGGAGCAGCTTTTCACTGCAGACCTCTGCCTCCGTGTTGTTGATTTTGCATTCTGGGCAAGATTTCCCACCTTATCTCTGGCCTTGCTGCATCTTCCTTTGCCTTCCTCCTTTGCTTGACCCTTGGTCTTTGCTCCCCATGGTGGCACTGATGGGAAGAAGGAATAAACTCTGTATTTTGCCCCAACTTTTCCCAGAAAGAAGGCAAAACCATTTGGTTTCTGTTCAGTGCTGATGTCCAGCCTTGCCTGTCTTTTCTGGATCAGCTTTAACCTGATGCAAAGTCTAAGCCTTTAGACTGTGCTTAACAGCAGGAGGTTTATTCTCTATGGCTGAAGAATCATGAAGAGCTGAGCTTAGGACAAGCTGGTTTTGATCACAAAAGTCTTGGAGAATGGATAATTTGTCTCTTAGGGGCTTTCCAAGCATTTTTAAAAGTATAATTTTCCTTCCTTTCTCCTTTAAAGTGATGGCTTTATTTATGCTCATGTATCTTGATAGGAAACAGGCACTGACGAGTTAAAGAACAAGGTAAAAATGATATCTGCCTAAAAAGCCAAGTAAGCAGAACTTAGATATTTATGTTCAAGAATCTTTAATAAAAGAGTCTTGCTTGACTGGTCTGTGAGTTTGAAATATCTTAGTGCTGAGGTTCTGGTGTCTGCAGTTCATTATTCACTAATTCTGAGCTAACAAGAAGTGAAAGTGTCCCCCACATCAGATGAGACCCAGCAGAAATGGTCTTGTGCTGATAAGTTTGGGTTTTGTGAAGTATTTGAGCTTCCAAGGGGTGGCACAGAGGAACAGCAGTGCCTGCACAGTGATATCTCCTGTGGCCAGCTGATAAAAGATGTAAACAGACCTTTGTTTTCACAGATATTGAACTTTCCAGAGGGAAGAAAAATCTCTTCTAGGCTCAGCTCTAGAGGCAGGGAGTTCAAAACAACAAACTTTAGAATGCTGATTTTGTTTATCTTGTTGTAAAAGACAATTTAAAAAAAGTTCTGAGTGAAAGGTTTCTTTTCCTTCTTGTGGCATTAAAAAAAATCATAACCTAACTCATCTAATACACACAGGAACCAAAATATCTCTGCAAAATGAGTAATTAAAAAGTGGTGGGGTTCAAATGAGTTAGAGACAGGGGCTCAGAAGTTTGGGAACAGATTGTCCCAGTGCCCTGGTGCCAGGAAAGAAACCTTTATTGGGTTGTCTGACCCACATCAGTCTGCTGGCAACTCCTCCCTTTCTCATTTTCCATGTGTTTTCCTGGCCACTGCCCAGTGACTTCCATGCACAAGAGGTTGGAAGGTGTGTGATGGTTTGTGGCAGGAATTAATTGGAATTGTGCCATCAGCAGGGAGCTGGGAGGATTTGGGAGCTGGCAGGTGCAGGTGGATAAGGTGGGAGGTTGGGTGAGATGGGTGAGATGACCCCAAAATCCTGAGATCCTGAACAAACACCACCCTGAGAAACTCAGCATTACTGGCAAAGAGCATTTGCATCCCAGAAAACCAAGAGTGTCCTGGGAGACCTCAGTGGACGCACCAGCAGGATGAGGGAGGTGATTCTGCCCCTCTGCTCCTGTGAGACATTCCTGGAGCTCTGTGGCAGCTCTGGAGTCCCCAAAATATGGACGAGGAGCTGCTGGAGTGAGTGCAGAGGATGCCACCAAGGTGATGCCAGGGCTGGAGCCCCTCTGCTCTGGAGCCAGGCTGGGAGAGCTGGGGGTGTCCAGCCTGGAGAAGGGAAGGATCCAGGGAGACCCCAGAGCCTCTTCCAGGGCCTGAAGGAGTTTTGGGAGAACTGAAGAAGGATTTGGGACAAGGGAGGGAGGGACAGGACAAGAGAGAATGGCTTTAAGCTGAAAGTGGGCAGGGTTAGATGGGATATTGGGAAGGAATTGTTCCCTGTGAGGGTGGGGAGGCCCTGGAACAGGTTTCCCAGAGAAGCTGTGGCTGCTCCATCCCGGGAAGTGTCCAAGGCCAGGCTGGACAGGGCTTGGAGCACCCTGGGATAGTGGAAGGTGTCCCTGCCCATGGCAGGGGGGGAGGACGAGGGGATCTTGAAGGTCCCTTCCAACTCAAACCATTCCATGGTTCTCTGGAAACATCCTGCAATTCCCACCAGCATTTCTTAGTTCTTTTAAGTAGAGATTTGGCAACTGCTCAGTGTTTGTCAGTACAAAATATAGAGGTGTATGAACACAAATGTAAAAACACAGAAAATAAATATGTCCATACGGGGAATGATCCCAAAACAGGGCTGGAGGATCTTCATCCAGCATCTCTTGGGTGAGTAGCAAGGATTGATCATTTCTGTGGTTTCTCTCTCCATTTTCACACCATAATTTTATCATTTGTCGGGCTGGCCTGACAAAGCAAAGCTCTCAGTAAATTACATTTATCACTGCCACCCCTGTGATATCCCGAGTGTGCCAAGGGAATGCACAAACCTTGTGCAGACCCCTGAGATGGGATGAGGGATCATGAGCCTCAGCTGAGGGGAAACACCTTGTAAGACACTGAGATAGTGATGGAGAAGAGATTCTGTGAATGGAGAATTTCAGGAAAAGCTTGGGCTGAGAACTGGGGTGGGGAGTAGTGACCACCTCTGGAAGGGCAAGGGTAACACATCACATTTTGGGTTGGCTTCAAAACAAAATCCAAGCTTTGAGAGAAATCAGGAGTTGGCCTATGAGACACTGATTTAATTCATGCAGCTGAAGCAGCACCTCTGGTTCCTTCCTTGCCTTTTTTCTGGAATTTACAAGCCAAAAAGATAAAGAAAAATAAGCTGTGCTTAGAAATGAACCACAGAGCAGTTTTGACCATTAAAAGTGTGAAAAAGGGAACTGTGATGCTGCAAAGCAGAGAGCAAAGTTTCTGTATTTGCACAAGCTGGGAGTTTATTGGGAATATCACAAACCAGTCCACACCTTCACTCAAGCAAGGTGGTGCAACGTGAAATCCATGCAGGCAGGAAAAGAAAACCTGCAAGGACTGGCAGAGCTAAAGAAGAGTTTCTTTTATTAGAAAAGACTGGAAGAGCTTGGCTGGAGCTGGAAGCTGAGTAGGAGTGGGCCTGGTCTGCAGACAGGCAGCAGGAAGGAGGAAGAATTGTTTTAGCTGCAGGATGAAGCTGGCACCAGGACAAAGAGCTAAAAACTCGTCTCAGATGAATGTTGGCTGGAAATGAAAATATTTCTAAGCATGAAAGGCAAAGAAGGTTTTGGAACATCCTCTCAGACGCCCACCAGGTTTGGGATAGGTTTGAGATCCACGTGTGAGCAGGATTGTGGAAAAACCACGGAGCTCAAGGAGCAGAAAACTCAGTCAAGTCATACATCAGAAGATATCCTGGCAACTAAAACTAAAAGAGGAGAGTTTTAGATAGGATAATTGGTAGAAATTCCTCCCTGTGAGGGTGGTGAGGCCCTGGCACAGGTTGCCCAGAGAAGCTGTGGCTGTGGCACTTCCAACCCTGGAAGTGTCCATGGCCACGCTTGGAGCAACCTGGTCTGGTGGAAGTTGTCCCTGTCCATGGCTGGGGTTTGGAACTGGATGATCTTGAAGTTTCCTTTCAATCCAAACCACTCAAGTATCCAAGTCAAATCACGCTGTAAATGCCCTGGAGGAATCCTCAAGGATCTGGGAATTCTCTCTTGTGTCATTCCTGCTCTCTGGTCCACAAGGACATGAATCCTTCCCCAGAGCTGCCTCCATTTCAGTGCTGGATGGTTGAACATGAAAATTAAGAATTTTCCTTTGAAAAATGTCCTGATGATATGAAAATAAAAGCAAGGTTTACTTCAAATATTGAAATATTGAAATATTCAAATATTGAAATATACTTCAATATATTCAAATGTGAATATTCCCTTAAAGAGTGGTTGAGCACTGGAACAGATTCCCAAGGGAAGGAGTGGGGTCACCATCCCTGGAAGTTAAAAAAAGTTTAAAAAACAAGCAGATCTGGCATTTGTGGGTCTGGTTTAGTGAATGTGGTGGTGTTGGATGGAAAGCTGGACTTGATGATCCTGGAGGTCTTTTCCAGTCTTCATGGTTCTATAATTTAGAGGCCACAGTTTCCCCACCCACAACTTTAAAGTGTTTACGGGAGATAAATATCCCAACAGTGCTTCCACCATATTTGATTAGGGTTTTTATGATGCTGGGTTTTTTTCTTTAATGTAATCTAAATTCCATTTATAATTTTGAAGGATGCTATTAACTATGGCAGCCATAAAAACATTTTATTTCTGTAAAGCCTGGATAAATATTTTTGTGTTACTCAGGAGCACAGCAGGTTTGTTTCTTTGGGGAGCATCCAAATAAGTCTCAGCACAATCTCTAATGTCACTAAAAAACTTAAATTCTGCAAACTGAATGGTTTTAAAGTTTTTACAAAGAAGACAACAATAAAAGTGTCTCTCATTTAAGTTGACTGCAGGCTGGGGGATACCCCCAGGAACAAAATTGCAGTCTGGGGAAGCAGGAGAAGGTTAATTCACTGCCTTGTTCCTTTGGTAAATTGGATTTTCAGTCGTGGTGGTTATAGAATAAAATAAGTCTTTTGTAAACACTGAATCTTGGAATGATTTGATTTGGAAAGGACCTCAAAAATCATCTCATTCCAAGCCCTGCCATGGGCAGGGACAAATTCCACTATCCCAGGTTGCTCCAAGCCCTGTCCAACCTGGGGCAGCCACAGCTTCTCTGGGCAACCTGTGCCAGGAGTTCAGCACCCACACAGCCAAGAATTCCTTCCCAATATCTGACCTAAACCCACCTTTTTTTGGGTCAAAACCAACCTCCCTTTTCCTGTCACTCCATCCCTCATCCCAAGCCCCTCTCCAGCTCTCCTGGAGACCCTTTAGTCACTGCAAGGAGCTCTGAAGTCCCCCTGGAATTTTCCCTTCTCCAGGCTGAGCAGTCCCAGATCTCTCAGTCTGTCTGCAGAGGTTTGGCTAAAACAACACAAAAGCTGAAAAAGTAAAATCTGGATTATTAAAAGGAGTATCAAGAGTGACAAACCTGAGTGATTTGGTTGTCGTTGTCTCCCCTGCAAAGATTCCACCCACCACTCTTAACTCAAAAATGTGTTTGTGGGGAGATGAAAATTTACATTCCTGTGTCTATTTGTTATTTCCTGGAGGGAAAAAATCCCAGTTGTGATGGTTTTTTTTTTCACTGCCCAGAGCTTAGTGTTCATCATCATGAAAAAGGGGAAGGAGGAAGGCAAAGGAAGGCTTTGCCAGTTCCATTTCAGGTTTTCACTTGGGGCTGGATGAACAGCTCTGGATTGTGGGATAAAATATTGGGAATGAGGAGCTTTTTGTTCTCATACACCCTGCAGGAAGTCACACAATATTCCCTATTTGCAAACAAGGAGTAACAACTTGATGAAACTCCCTAAAAAATGTGTTTGCTTTTGCAAAAAGGAAATTGAAGAAAATATGGAGGAAAATGGATTTTAGTTATGATTTCAAACAAACTAAGAAATAAGAAATTTTCAGGGATGGAAAAGACCTTTTTTTCAACCAGGTTTTCATGCAAGGAGTTTGTATTTGTCTAAAGTCCATAAGTTTTAATTAAAACCAGGAAAGCCTTAGAACTGGATTTTAAGATTTTGAAAAGAGAGGATTTTCACATTTTAAAGGTGAGCAGTTTTTATTTTTTAGCAGATTTATCCAAAAAAATCACTTTGTTTTTCCAACATCTGAAGACATTCTTGGTGAAAAATGTAAAGTGTTGTGGAAGGAGTTTTTTTTTGCTGGAAAGCCAGGAACCATATGTAAAGAAATACTAAAGAAGGATTGAGTTCTTTCCAAATAAGATTAATTCANAAAAAAAAATAATTTTTTTTTTTTTTTTTTTTTTTTTTTTTTTTTTTTTTTTTTTTTTTTTTTTTTTTTTTTTTTAAATTCTGAATCCTTTTGATATGGGGAAACTCCAGAAATATAAAGTGGATTTACATACTCCCTCTTTTGTGTGTTTTCAAAAGTGAAATCTGGCTGACAAGCATTAAAAGTGACAAATTAGTAAAGAAAATAAACCAATGTTCTTTCCACCCTCTATAAATAAATCCCTGGGATATGGAACGGAAATCTGTGAAATCAAGTGCTGTAAATGTAAGTTCAAGGCAGTGAACATAAAGGAAAATTTAGATATCATCCAGCATATGCACAGAGAGAGATCTTCATGGTAAAATCTCCATGCTAAGCAAAACCAGCCTGAGCTGGAATTCACCTTTAATGTGGTAACAGCCCAAAAAAAGTTAAAATGCAGCAGAAATAGAAACAAAATGAATCCTCAGGATGCCAGATTTTCCCAAATCTTCCTCTCTTACAGATTAATATATGAATTATGTCATGAGAAGTGTGAGAGCAGTGATGAATGTCTCTGTAGGGAATGTGCTCTGACAGCCAAATCGTGATTCCCCATCCCTGGAAGAGCCCAAGGCCAGGTTGGATGAAGCTTGGAGCAACCTTGGATGTCCCTGCCCGTGGCAGAGGGGTGGAACAAGGTGATCTTGAAGGTCCCTTCCAACCCCAACCATTCTGTGGTTTTCCCATCCTAATTAGCATCAATTGCTAATTCTGCCAGATTTATTGAAGAGAGTTAAATTCAGAGCTCCATGACTTTCCAGGAGCACCAGGATGCACAAAACCCGGGAGCTGCTTCTTCCCTGAGTGGTACAAGTGAGGAACAACATTGAAACAGCTGATCCTGTTCATCCAGCTGGATGATGGGGAATCCAGGAGGAATCCAGGAGGAATTTCTGCATGGAAAGGGTGGCCAAGCATTGGAAGGGCTGCCCAGGGAGTCCTCATCCCTGGAGGTGTCCAAGGAACCGCTGGATGTGGCACTCTGGGCTGGTGACAAGGTGGGGACAAGATTGGACTTGATGACCTTGGAGGTCTTTTCCAACCTCAGCAGGTCTGGGAGTCTCTGGACACAACATCAAAATTTCACAGAGCCAGCTCCAAGAAGGACTCGTGGATTTGGTTGAGACAGAGCCCACAGGACAAGCAAGACCACGTGGAAAAAGGCAAAAGGTTTTATTTTTTCTCATGGAAATTTTCAGTGTTGACACTTTTTCCGGATGAAACAGAAAATTTTGAGGGACTTGGTAGAAGACTGAAAAATGTCAAGTGATGGTTTGGGATTGGAGTGAAGGGGAAGGAGGGGATATTTGGTTTGTTCATTAAAAAAGGACAAATCCCCTGAAAGGAGACATTTCTCATGGAAATATCACTCCTTTGAAACCTGACAAAAACCATTTTTTGTCTGAGATATTGAGATCAGTCTGAAACTGTGAATCCAAGACCTGCCTGAGCCACTGGAGGTTCACTGACTCACCTGGCACGCAGGAGAAATCCCATAATTTCTGGATAGGGCTCTGAGCAGCCTGATTTAATACAACTGGATGATTTTTAAGGTCCCTTCCAACCCTTCTATAATTCCCTGTTTCTATGTGATATTTATTACACAAGTCTGTGGTTGAGAGGAGCTGCAGTTACTCTCTTTCTGTGTGTCCAGAGTGGAGTTTACCCAGCTTTGCTGGCCAAGAACACACAAAATAAAGGACATTATCCTCCCTTCTCATCCCAAAAAAGACCCATTTTCCAGATGGTGACAGTATCATCCCTGAATTTTCTCCATGCCCCATAAAATGCAAAGGATCTTCAGGAAGGCTGCCCTGGTGCACTTGTGTGGGATGAAAAGGCAGAGGAAAAGGTAATTAAAAATTACAGCAGACGTTCTGGGGGAGGGGAGGTCTTGAAAGGACAATAACCAATTCCTCTTCTCGGTCCTAATTAGGGTTTGAGAAATCTCTGGGGGTTAATGCAGAGCAGACATGTTGAAATGTCACTTATGTACACGGCAATTTAAGAGCCTCCCTTTCTGGAGAGAATTATTATGGGATATTAATGGCCAGTGTCTCAAAATCACAATGGAAAATGAATCCTCGCATTGAAACTGAAGAGTGAGAACTTTTCTGGGATGGATTAAAAATGTGTTTAATACCTAAATACCAAAAAGAGAAAAATTAAGAAAGAAACAATTGGAAGAGAGTGAATAATTAGCAATGAGTACAAACTGTCATCCCAGGAAGCAGCAGAGCACCTGCTTGACCAGCAACATCCTTTTCTCTAATGCATTTCCTCTAATAACATTTTCTTTTCAAAGATTAATTAATTGAACTTAGACCTTTTTAGTTCAATTCAACTAAATGAATTTAGTTCATTTTGACCCTTTAATTTCCTCTTTCCATGTCCTGAAAGTGCAGCTTTGTTTTCTGCAAGGGTCCCCTTTGAGGTGCTATGTTTAATACTCTGAAATGCTCTGGGCTAATCAGAATCACTCGTTTGGACCATGTTTTCAGTTCCATCAGGGTTATTTTATTTGTTCCTTAGCAAAAAAAAATCTTTCCTGTGAGGATGGAGAGGCCTGGCACAGTTTGCCCAGGGAAGCTGTGGCTGCTCCATCCCTGGAAGTGTCCAAGGCCAGGTTGGATGGATCTTGGAGCAACCTGGGACAGTGGAAACTGTCCCTGGCCATGGCAGGGAGTGGAACTCAGTGTTCTTTAATGTCCATTTCAACCCAAGCTTTTCTGTGATATCTGGAAAATTAGAGGTAATTAGAGGCAACTAAAAAAGTTGTCAAGGTCCCAAACAATCATTTTGCATTTCTCTTTTTCTTAAAATCTGGCAGCTGGGGAAGCAACATTTCCTCTATATCGTCCTCAAAGATTTAAGAATAAATTCTTTTATGGTTTGGGGTTCTTTTTTTATCAACAGTGAAAAGAAAAATCATGCAGGGACTGTAATTCCTTGTGCACTGAGTTTATTCCAAGGAACAATTTAACACAAATTCCTCAGTTTGGATGCTCCTCTGTTCATATCCTTCTGTTCCACTTTGGACTCTGCTGGGAGGATTCTGTGCCAACATTCCTTGCACCATGGCAATTTCCTGCTCTGGGAATTCCTTGAAATGACTTAGAATGGTGTAACATTACCAAGCCCATTGCTCTCATCCCACAAAACGAGAGAGACACCTGCAAGCAGGTGGGATTCCCTGTTTACTGTAGAATTTATTATCTGGCACCATTCACAGGCTGTCTATATTTAATTCAGCACATTCTGCTTCGATTCACTGGCATAAAATAAAGATCATAAAACATCAAGGCTCTAAGAGAAACAGAGAACTTCATCTTCTGCAAAAAGTCACCCTCATATGTGGATTTTTGGGTGCACTGGGTGCTGTGAAAGCATCAAGATGATGCAGAGTTGGTAAATCAGGGTATTTTGGGGTGCAACAGTTGTCACAGTCATGTTTGGAGATGCTGAGCAGGCAGCCAAAAGTGTCACTCGGTGACAGCACCCCAGCAGTGCCAGTGACACACAAAGAAGAGGAAACAGAATTGGGATCACTAAAAATAGAGCTCTCCTGCCAACAATGCCAGATTTATTTCCTTTGTGGGAAGGACAGAGCGAGGCTCTGAAGGTGCCATCCCTCTTCATCTTCTGTGCAAAGCAACCGGCAGGATATTTTTGTTTGGTTTGATGTTTACTTTGGGTAAAAATAAACTGGAATAGGAACACTGCTGCTTGTTCTGACAGTGGGCATGGCTAGAGAGAGACAGAAAGATGAGAGCGCAAGAAACAGCTCCTTATTTGGGCAACTTAAATCCTGTTATCTGTCGTGGGAATTGCTGTTGGAAATGGTTTTTGGTTGTTAAAATAAAGTTGTTTGGCTTCAAAAAGAAGCCCTCATTGAGACAAATTTCCACAGAACACAGCAGGTGAGGCCCAGGCACAGGTTACCCAGAGAAGTTGTGGATGTTCCATCCCTGGAAGTGTCCAAGGTCAAGGTGGATGGGGTTTGGAGCACCCTGAATGTTGGAGAAGGTGCTGAAAGACATCCCAGCCCTCAGCAGGGTGTTACAACATGATGATCTTTAAGGTCCCTTCCAACCTAAATAAATTCTTTGTTTTTAGCATTTCTCAAGACTCTTTTTCAATTCTCACAACCCTGACACAAGCTCTGGCTTTTCCTTGTTTGCTGAGTTTTTTTGAAGATGAGACACTGAGGAATCAGGGGAGGCTTCTCCAAGCCAACAGATCCTCCAAGTGGGAGATTCCCAAAATAAAGAGGCACAGCTCAGTGACCTCCAGGCTCAACTGATCTTGGAGGGTTTGGTCTTGAAGTCCCCTGCCCAGCCAGATGCTGCTTTTTAAAGATTTCCATTTGGAGATTTAAAATGTGTGAGAAGCTGAGATGCAAAATCAGTGTTCAGAAAGAGAAATCAGCAAAAATAGTCTTTAGAACTTGATTTAAACAGAGATTTAAAAAATCTTAGAGTGTGGGAGGAAAAGAGGAAGAGAAAGGAAGGGAGAAAAGGGAGGGAGGGAGGGAGGAAGNCCTAGGTTCTTTTCTCCTGTCTGCTCTGAAACAATGCTGGAAGGAAGGAAGGAAGGAAGGAAGGAAAGAAGGAAGGAAGGAAGGAAGGAAGGAAGGAAGGAGGGAAGGAAGGAAGGAAGGAAGGAAGGAATCTAACTCTGCCTCTGAAATACTGCAGGAACCAAAGCAGTTTCTCAGTGAATCATTATTTCTGTGTGAGACCAAAGGGCAGATTCCACCTCCTGGTGTCTCACAGGGGCTGGAGTTTGGAACAGATGAGCCTCTACTGCAACACAAAATAAACTAAAATAGAAAGTAAAGCTCACAAAATCTACCAATTAAGAGTGAGCACAAATGCACCAAGTTATTCAAATGCTGGGAGTCTATGGGGATATTTATATAAATAATCTCACCAACACTTTTTTCCTTGAGCAAAAAGGTTTAATGGAATTTGGCCCTGGGGCTGTAATGAGATCTTTCAGGTCCCTTCCTACCCAAACTCTTCTGTGATTCCATGAACTTTCAAAATCTCTATCAACACTACCCCTGAAGGTTTTCCCATCCGTTCCTCAGTCTTCCCCACTCCTTAATTCTAAGACTTATTACTGGGGTACAAAAATTGGATTCTTATCCTGCCATTTATTAAAAACCTTAAACAGCTCCTGTTTTTCCCCTTGGCTCACAGTTATAAAGAACAGACTTGGCACATTTAGTGTAAATAGGAATAAAAAGATATCATTCATCCTGATAATATCTCAGAGCATGAGACTGGTCCAGCTGAGCAAGGAACTGATGAGAAGATGTCTGGAAGAATTTGGAGAGGCCCTTCAGTGCCAATGTGGTGGATCCTGGAGTTGGAGATACATTTGAAGTGGATTTTCTCAAATTTTCAACTAAAGTCAGCACAAAAAAACCAAAAAAAACCCAAAAAAAACCCCCACAAAAACCCAAAAAACCAAAGACAAACAAACAAAAAAACCCCCCAAAAACAAACAAAAAAACCCCGCAAAACCAAAAAAAAACCCCAAAACAAAAACAAAAACAAAAACAAAAAAACCCCACAAACAAACAAACAAACAAACAAACCCAAAACAAACAAAACCTCATTGGGTTACCTTTGTTTCTCTAAAGGTTTGCATTGCTGAACTCCAGCTTGATGAATATGATATTTAAAGAAAGATCTTTGGATCTGCTGGAGAAAATGAGAAAAAAAAATGAAATGGCTTTGAAGACAAAGATGTCCTTTGATCATTGTCTTATAAAACAGATCCATTTCTCCCATCATTAGTGCAGCATCTTCCAGTATTTTCTGGATTGCAACAAAACTGAATTTTTGGGATCCCCAGGGAAAAGCCTCTTATCTTCTATATTTCATGAGGCTTTGTCACACTTTTGCTGTGAGTTTCCTTATTTCTGCTTATTCTTGACTTTTCCACCTGGCCAGGTCCCCCCTGTTTTATCTCTGTCTCCAATGCACAGTTGGAAGTGGAAAGTTCTTTTGTCAGAGTGTTCAGCAGAAAATTACTCAGACAAATTGCTTTCCTCCCAACTTCTGTGCCCAAAACTTCGTAGGAAACATAAACACCATGAAAAAAAGAACACAAGAATTGCACTTTCACACCAGGGAATCATAACCTTTTTTAACATAACTCAAATTATTTTTCCAGTACCATTTTTGCTGTTATTTTTCTACTGTTGCTGCAGTGGCTTTTGGGTTTTAGACACCTAGAGACGAACATAACTTTTAACCATTCATTTACTGGTTTGTATTTTAGCTGATTCACTGTCAAGCAGAATTTTGGGCCATTCCTCTTCTCTACTGATGGGTTTCTTTCATGTTTTTGCAGAATACCTCGTGTTTGACCACAGGTTGGACAACACTGATTTTCCAAACATCCAGACTTTCAAACTATCTATTATTACATTATTAAAATATTATTACATTATTACAATATTATTGTAAAATATTATTACATTCATAACCTGTGCATTACCTTTAATATAAGTTATGTTTCTACCAGAACTTCCAAAAAGAGACCAGAGACTTGTCTTTATCTCAGGCCAAAGATTTTTTATCAAAACAAATGTGATTTTAGTTGTGCATTGAATAGAACAGCATTAGTGGGCAGAGATTTTCTCTTCTATCCTTTGCCTGGCAGCATGTAAGATAATATTTGTTTTCCTTATTTGAAGAGGAAAATGATCTCATTCACCTTTTTGTAAGTTAATAAAGAGAGTAAAACAATGGCACTGTGAGTGTTGGAGTTAATGAAGTTTATTTCCCTTCAGACTTGTGCCTTGTTAATTTTGAATCTTGTGGAAATATAACCCTCGTGAATCTTTGAGATCTCTGATCTTTTTGCCAGAGGGGTTTTGATTCAGATGAATTCAAAAACTGCAAGGAGAGCACACAGAAAATACAACAACCACACACACAGGACTGCCAGGTCATCCCATCCCAATCCAGCTCAAAAATACTTTGGGATGGATCAGACCCTCAGGAATGGGCTGGAGAACATTCTTGGGGCAGGCATTGAGCAAAAATGACCTCCTGCTCTGCCTGCCTGTCTCCCACCAGGATCTCTGGGCTGTGGTTTGCAGTCCTTGAGAGGGGAATGTGGGAATATGAGACTGGAGGGGTTTGGGTCCAGATCCAAACACCCCTATCCTGATGTCCTCATCCATGTGCCAGCTGGAGACCCATCAATACAATCAGAAATTAATTCAGAACCCACAGGATCACCAAATTATGGAATATCCTGAGTTGCAAAAGGCACAGAAGGAATACTGAGTCCAGCCCTTGGTCCTGCACAGGATAACCCCAAGAATCACCATGTTCCTGAGAGCAGTGTCCAAGATTAATTTGGGGCTGTCCAAGATCCTTACAAAAAGGGCCTCTCCAGTGGGTCATTCCACCCTTGTAAATCCAGTTCTTCCAGCCCTTGGTGTCAACAATCCATCCAAATGATTCTGGTTTGGAATGTTTGACGTTTCAGCTGTGGTAGGATCCAGACCCGGAGCAGAATCCCACTGCAGCTGAGGACTGAAGGAACAGCTCGTTCCTGCTCAGAGCAGTTTGAGAAAAGCATGAAGAGGCTCAGACAAGCTCAGAAAGCTCAAACCCAGGGATCTCAGCATGACATCAATTCCAGTTTTCAGGCATTGCCCACAATGATCATTAAGTTCCCTCACTGGAATTCAAAGGACAGAATGTGTGTTCCAAAACAATTTCCAAGTCTAGCTGCTCCATCAGCTTCCCAAGCAACTCCCTTGTTGTTACGGATTTTGGACAGCACAGAAATAACAACACGACTCTCTATGATGGTAAAGATGAGAGCAAACTTTGTTCTTCTAAATTCTACAGAGAACATGATTGGTTATTCAGCATCCACACCCTTTTGTAAACATTTCTTTCCAGTAAACATGTTGGAAAAACACCACCTGTGGATGGTTTATCACTTCCCAAGGTTTGTTTGAATTCCTCCTTAAGATTTCTCAGGCTAACATGAGAAAGTTGCTCCCTTGCCTTTCACACAGACACTGACAGAGCCTGAAGCCTAAATTCAGATCAATGTCAGACCCACACTCCCTGTCCTGAGTTCCCTTTCTGTCCTTCCTGAAGACAGGAGTGGCATTTGCCTCCTTCTGCTCCTTCCATGGTCACCATGACCTTTCAAGGACAGGTGAGGGTGACTCTTCAATGACATCAGATCCCATGGATCCATCCTGTCCTCATCCATGCATTCCATCAGTCTGTTTTGTCTTAGCATTCCTGACTGGGTCCTCCTTCCCTGAGGATAAATCTCTGGTCCAGGAATCTGGGATTTCTGAAGGCTGATTTTACCAGCAAAGAGTACTTGGGCAATTTCCATGTTCTTTGCCACCAGAATTCCCACCCTGCTGAGCAGCAGCCCCACATTTTCCTCTCTCTTCCTTTTGCTGCTGATATTCCTGCAGAAAACTTGCTGCCCTTCATGTCCCTCACCAGATTTAATTCCAGATGGGCTTTGATTCCCCCCTCCAGTCGCATCCATCCACTCTCTTTGATTGTTCCTTTCTGCAGAAGGAATTACATGGAGTTCTACAACACAGGGAACACAATCCCAGATCCAGAGAATGCATTGGTTGGTCCATCTCACCAGGATTTTTGCAGCTTTGCCAGCTTACACCACACATGGAGTCTTCCATGGGAAAACATGGAAATGCTTTGTCCAAATAAAGACAGGGAAACCTCACTGCAGGGGGTTTGGAGGCAGACTCGGGTTTGATGTATCCCACAAAGAGGTCACAGAAAAAAAGGGAAGATACAGGATAAGGGCTGGAATTGATTTTTCACTATGGGATGGAAAGACAGGAGTGGTTTTTTCTGAATTTTCATGTAAAGGCCTGCTGGGGTTTCTGCTCATATTTCCAGCTCATATGGAACAAGGAGGATGCCTGTGCCACCCTACATCCCAAAATGGGGGTCTCAGGAAGAGGAAAGGCTGGGAAGTTGAAGGGGTGGGATATTTCTCTTGGTTTTCTTTTTAAATGTCTTGTTAAAAAGAAGTTGTGATTCATATTTTTTTCATGGGGAAAGATTTCTGTATCAGACTATAGGCTCAGTCAGAGTCTTGGGCTCTGTCTGGGGCTTCTCAGAGTCCACCTGATGGGTCACCCCTGGAAATCACATTCCCTTCAGCAGTGACATCTCTGGCCTTCCTCTTTTCTCTGTAATAATCTTCATTTCCAAATCAGTGACCTTTGCTCTTTCCAAAATTCAGCTCCCCAACAATACGAGGAGGCAAAAGGGTCTTTCCTTTGCCACTCCCATTTCCACAGGTTGTAGATTTTCTGTTTTTCAGGGATGTCATTGCCCAGTATAACTTTTATCAAGGACCATTTTCACCTCAGGTTTGGAAAATCACTGAATTTAGGATTTTTGAACACTGATTTTGTGTTACTCATATTTTTTCCCCCCAGTTCTTATATTTCTCCTGGTTATCTTCAGTTTCTCATTGGATCCTGGAAACAGGAAACTGTTCCCAGAATACCCAGGATGACAATTCTTGTGTTTTAAAGCATCCAGACCATGGATAACAGGTTTGAAAGCCATAACAGCAATAACACATGGTATGTATATAAAATTCCACTGCACACATCCAGGCACTTTCAATTCAGAGAGATTTCCCACAGGAGAACTCCGTTTCTCCTACTCTGATTTATTCTGATGCCTTATTCCTTTCCATCTCCATTCATCAAGGCTTGAATGGAATAACAGCCTTAATAGATGCTAATTAGCAATATAAACCATCCACTGTGCAGTAACAGCAAAATCAGACTGAAAAAAGCCCTGTCAAAATAATGTTTGGGCTCGATGATTGAAAGGGGGAAAATGAAGTTGGATCCTTAATACTGAAGTGCAACTAAGAAAAGAGAAATTATTGCTTTTCCCATGTAAATTATAAGCAATTAAGAAGGGTGTTTAATAAACCTTGGGACTGGAACCCCTCTGGCTTTCCTGTATGAGCTCCTCCCTGTGTTTCAGGGTGCTCCAGGAGCTGAAACACAATTTTTGTGTATTTATTGTTGGCTCTGTTTTGATTTTGTGCTCAAGCAGGGAAGAACAGCCCCAACCATCACAGATTTCCTGCTGGAAAGAGGAGACACATTCTGGATTCATCTCAGGGCCTTCCTTTCAGTGAGTGCAGATGTTTGCTTGGAGGACTGGTATGTGCTAATTGGGCTAAGAACAGTAATTAGCCAGGGTGTGTGGGAGGTGATTTGTCTGGATACCACCAGAGAGCCTCTCATAAGGCTCCAAGGCTGGAGCAGCCCTTGAGAACTCCCTGTAATTCCCTGCACAATTGGTTCACTGCAAATATCTGAAATTTGGGGTGTCTTCCTCCCTCTCCCCAAATCCTTCCTGCTCAAACATGGAATTATTGTGGTCCTTTTGGAAAACAGGCAATTTTCAGGGAAAAGGGAGGATCACACTGGCCATGCCATGGGATTACATCAGATCACAGGATGGGATTGCAACAGAAATAATTTCATCCACACATTGCCTGGGCTGTGCAGAGAAAACTGTTCCATCTCACATGAACTTTATTAGATTTTTCATTTATTTTATAAGTCAAAACCCATAGAAATCCATCAGTTGAGTGTTCACTGGTCCCAAGTAGTGAAGTTGTTAGTATTTGGGTTCCTACTGGATACAGATTTCTTTGTCTCTGGAGTAATTAAATTCTCATTCTCCTTTCTTTTATCTCTCTTTTCCCAGACCAGGTGTCTCTGACCATGCCAGGGGTGATGGTTGGAACTGATGTTTGTTAATGGTCATTAATTATCATTGTCTTTTGTGTAAGACCTCACCTGGTAAAACAATATTTTGCTAAGAAACTTCAATTCCCTTCCCATGGAGAAAAGGTGAAGAAAACCCCCCTGACTAAAGTTCTGTAAAAATTTTGAACTTGGTATTAATAAATGCCAATCACTCACTTTTGGGGTTTTTGGAAATGTAATAAAAATAAAAATTGATTCTATAAAAAAATTAGTAATACAAATGCAATAATAAAGGTTAAACAATTTAGAGTAGGACAAGTTATGAGACAATAATAACAAAGAGAGCAGCCGGCCGGGCCTCCTCCTTTCTAGACAAAAGCCAGCCAGGAGAAAGGCAAAGGCTGGAGAGAAGTGTTTCCCTTTTTGAGACCACTTTCATAATTATGCATACTTTATTTAAAACAAGAAAATTTGCCTGGTACTTGTCAAAAACTTTCTGTTAATCCCCAGGCACCTTTGAGTCTAAGTCAAACTTGAAGAGGTTGTTTCTGTTGATAAGGAAGCCATAAATCCCTCTGTCTCTGGAAAATTTAGGGGTTTCTGTAACTGTTACCTCTGTGTGAAGAATTTCCTGGTTATCTTCTCTTTGTCTTGAGCTAAAAAGAATCTCACACACATAGTTTTTATTTTTGATAACTACAACTTAATGTTAATTACAAAACTACATTCACTATATTATTCAAATGTTAATACAGCATAACTTTTAAATCTAGCATAATACATTTAGTAAATATTGGCATAGATATAATTTGCATATAATATGCCTTTTTCACAGTATTGTTGCCAACAACAAGACCTGAGGGAATGGTCTGAAGTGGAGCCAGGGGAAGTTTGGGTTGGAAATCAGGAGTTTTTCACTCAGAGTTGGTCAGACATTGAAACAGCTCCCCAGGGAATGGTCACAGCCCCAGGGCTGCTCAAGAAGTGTTGGGAGAAGGTTCTGAGGCCCAGGTGGGATTGTTGGGATTGGGAGCTGGACTCGATGATCCCTGTGGATCCCTCCCAGCTCAGGATATTCAGAATATTCATACTTCAGAAAGACATTCTCAAGTATTATCCCAATGCCCAGTGTTTGAAAGCTGAACATGTTCCTGCCACATTCTGCTGGGTCATTTTAAAGGAGAAAACCAGGCCAGGAACTGAATTTCTCCTGTCACCAGGTGATCCATGGTGGGGCCAGTGTGTTTTTAGCCCCACCGAGGTGTATTGAGCTCTGAGGGCTGACCAGCAACTTCACAGAAATGGCTTAAGAATAATTAAAATATTCTTATGAATATTATAATATTTATAATTATNTTATATTATATATAATGCTTATATGTAATATATAATTTAATTAATAATTAAATGATCTATAATAATTTAATATTGTTGTTAAGAATAAATGATTTATTTTGAAAAAGGCAAATAGGTTTTAATTAAAGAGAAAATAGCAAACTATACAGAAAAAAAGAGTAAAAGCTGTGCACAGTGCAGGGAGGTCCCTTGCACTTGCTGAGACACCAAAAAACCCTGAGAGACTCTGTGCTCTCTCTTAAGTTTTTAACAATCTAGGAGGGGTTTTGGCTTGCTGCCCAATGGAAAACAGTGACATTCCTTGAGGAACAGCTCAAGGGTCCAACTGGTGCTTTTGTCCTGGCACTGGGCCCATTACAGTGAGAAAAGCGTGGAAGTTTCTGGTTCTTCTTCCTTAAAAGTTCAGGGATGAAATCAAAACTCTTTTCCTAATATGGGAGCACCTGCTTGGGTGTGGGGATGCAACAGCCAGGCTGTCCTGAAATCTCCTGGCCAAGAGCAGATCCCTGCTCCAGAATATTTGGATTCCAATCAAAGTGCTGCCCGTGTTGCAAGGATCAGATGATGAGATTATTCTAACTTCAGGGAAATCACAAAATTCCTGTGAAATCGAATGTTAAAGCTCATCAGAAAGGGAGCAACTTTTTCCAAGTTGGTTTTGTGAAATACAAAGTTGTGTTTCGTGTCAGGGAAATGAAGAAAATCTGTGTGATTGTAGTTGTGGAACACAGCCATGGGACAGTTATAAAGATGAGTTCTAATAAACAACTGAGGAAAGCATGGAAGGAGGTTTTTGAATAAATCTCTTGCTTGCAATTACCTATTATAAGTCTTAAGCTATTCTGTAATAAGTGTCTTTAATTATAAGCTTGCTTTGTATTATAGAATTTTTAACTGTAGTTTTAGATTGTAAAAAAGCTTTTAGACAAAAGAAGGAAATAAGAAGGGGGCCCAGGCCTTCACAGAAGGTGGGAAAACATCCTGGACACAAAAACAAGACTTCAGCTCACTGATTCATGGCTTTTGAAGAGAGGAACTGGACATCACTATCAGAGATTAATGGACCTGGAAAATAGAAATGAGACCCCCACATCTGGAAGCCAAACCCCACGATCTGGAAAAACATATCCTGGATGTACATCCTGGAATATTGAAATATCAAAATAGAGCACAATGGTCTAGAGAATTATACAGGACAATCTATAGATTTATGGCTGTTAAGTATTGAATTGTGATGTTAAGACTAGACATGGAAACTGCTGAGAAAAGCTTATGAATATGTATGAATATGGCAAATAAAATCCCAGCAAGTCCAGCAATCGAACCCCTACCACTGTACCCAGCGCTGCCTTTGCTCACACTTTACCATATTAATTAATTAATTATTAATTAATTATTAAATTGCTGCTTGATATATTGGCCGTGTCAAGCATCTCATTTCTAACAGTTTCCACTATGAAAGTTGTTGGAATGAGCAAATTCCGTGTTCCTGTCTCTCTGTTTATCCACCTACCTGCCTATTTATGCAAATTAATTTTCCTCAGGAGCTTCAGAGTTCCTTCTGGGTTGCATCGTTTTGTGGGGAGGGTCTTACACCTCATAGGATCAGAAAATAAATCTCTCTCCCACCATCCAGCATCTGCAAGCCAAGATTTGGGGAGTAGGATATTAATTTCCTATAAAATTCTGTGTGAAAAGCACTGGTTCCCTATTTATATGTGTAAATACATATTTATGTGTATATAAATATGTGTATGTACATCTCTGGGTATGAACATACACACACACATGTATATATAAATATATATAAAGTCTGGAAGGCACTGGATGAATTTTTGGAGAGATGTTTTTCTCCTGCAGTGAATGTTTTCCTGGGGAATTCAACCAATTTTTTTCTCTGCCATCAAATTCCAGTGGTTCTCCTTCATGGTGTCTCTAAATTGGATTTGGTGTGTCCAGAGATTTTGGTGTCTTCCTGTTTTCCAAGAACTCAGGAATCAGAGTAAATTCCAACCAAAAGTCTTTTATTATATAATCCTGTTTATTAAAAATGAGTCTACAGATGGTGTTTCTTTTTGAGTCCCTCACTGAAAGCCAGAATTATTTTTTTTGATTCTTTCTATTTACAAACAGCAACAATAACAACAAAAGATGATTAATTATCATCAGTTATTCTGTAAAACCCCAGATATTTCTGGAAAGACAAAGTTTTTAATACAAATGTTACATAATAGGAATGTCTACAGAAGAATGCATTAAGTTTCAAGCAGTTCAGGCTGTATTTTCTATCGCTTCCCACTGCTCCTAATAACACTCTTTGTTCCTCTCTAAGCCAATCTTTCTCATTCTTTGTTGGTTTTACATTCTGCAAATTCCTGTGGACAGCTCTGGTCTGCCTAGTCAGGGATTAGACAAATTGCACACATTGTTTAATTTTATTCTCACATTCCCCCTGACTTCTGAAATGCTTGGGGTTGTCCTCCACCACCCTCAGCAGTTTGCCAACACTTTCCTGATATTTTGATGTGCTGAGCCAGCACCATTCCACAGTGGGAGTCAGATGATCCCAAAGCACTCAATCCTTTCCTTTCAGCAGCAGTTTTGGGGGAAGCACCTCATTGCTGTTTGCACCAGAACATCTGATTTTCAAAAAGCTGTTGCACTCGGATATTCTAATTAGAGACAAGGCTTGGCCTCTTCTCCCACATAATTAATGGCAGGACAAGGGGAGATGGCCCCAAGCTGCACTAGGGGAGGCTGAGGTTGGATATCAGAAAAAAAAAAAAATTCATTGGACGAGTGGTCAAACCAGGCTGCCCAGGACAGTGGTGAAGTCACCAACTCTGACCATGACATAAAAACCTTCACGTTTTTATATTCTCAGTTGGACTGATGCTCTTGCAGCAGCCAAGTCTTTCCTTCCACAATGTCTGCCTCAAAGGAAGACTTCATTTTTTAACTTAAAACTTCAAATTCATCACTGTCCTGACATCAGCTCTGCACTTTTTTTTCCCTTTGCCTGCAGCAGGAAAGGTCCTTTGGCAGTGACATTTAAAGGAAGGTGCACACCTGAGACTGCAGAAAGCTCTGCTGTGCTGTTCTTATTCAGAAAGTAAAGATGGGATGATTCACTTGGTCCAATTTCTTTGCCTTTCAAAACAAACCAGTTTTTCTGCTCTTTTTCATGCACCTTTGTTTGCTGGACTGCCCTCTTTGCCTTTGTGAGGCACACAAGGATCTCAAGGATTTGGTGCTGGTTTTGAAAATGAGGGATGGAAGAAATCCAGGATCTGGGATTTGATTGCAATGGCGATGAGCTATAAACAAAAAAATTCTGACAAAAGAGGAGTGGAGCAATTATTGCTGAGAGTTACTGCTCTGACAGATGAAGATATTTCCATTACCAGCAGTACCCAAACATTGCAGGGCTGGATAAAACACTCTCAGTAAAAGGCATCATCTCAAGGAATTTGCAGCATAAAAGTTATGAAGCCTCACATGCATTAGGGAAAAAATGGTGCAGTAAAAAGGTTGAAAGATTGTTCTGGGTTTAACTGCTGCAGCTGCTGTTTTTTTTTTTTCTTTTTTTTTCTTTTTTTCTTTTCTTTTTTGTCTTATTTAGGTTTGAAGAGGATTTCTGAGTTTGAGAACCACAGAATTGATGGGTTTGGCAAAGACCTCAAGACCATCACAACCAGTCTTTGACCGAATGCCACCATGGCCACTGAATCGTGCCAAAAAAAGCCACATTTGTTGTTTTTTTGAACTTAGCCCTTTGATCCAGCCTGTCTGGGTCCCTCCCTTCCATGCCACAAGAAGATGGATTTAAATCCCAACACTTTAAATCCCAACACTAAATCCCCTTCTCCTTCAAACCTCGTTCAAAGCCCTCAATCAACCCCAAACCCATGGCTTAAAACCATTTTTCCCTTTGAGACTGGTGAGATCCACCTGTCACCAGCATCCCCAGTACCTGTAAAACATGGGAAAAGCCAAAATTCCACCTGAGCTGGGTTGATCCTGTGGAAAAATAAAACTCCACCCGAGCCAGGTGTTGATTAGTGGGAGGGGCACTCTTCAAGCTCATCACTGAGACACAAACATCAAAGAATTAAGGATTTTAGAGAAGTTAAGATTTTAACTAGAGATAAGCTTTGCTGAAATTAATTAAAGTAGATTGATAAGCCTTGCTAAAATTAGAAGTTAATAGTTAGTTATCCTGGATTTGAATAACTAATTGCTTGTCAACTTTGTGTTTGCTTAGCTGTGCTTATAATGAGAAACAGAGATTCTGATAGATTTCAGGAACACAAGACAGTTACAAACCTCCTGTTTGGTATGGTTCAGAAACCCATGGAAAAGTCACAAAGACAAGAAATCAGGAATCCTACCAGGGGCTCATTTGTCACTTTGCTTTGAGCAGGTAGAAAGGCCAGAATGAGGAAAACTCATTTTCCTTCCTCCTTTTACAACCTCTCCTCATAAAAAGCACCACCGACCCATTTCAAAGAACAAACTATGAATGTTTAATTACTTTATTGCTACTTATCGTACAAAGTGGGGGAATGGGAGGTGACCAGGTTATGAATATGCATTTGTATTTTGGGTATTCAATACTTTTGGAAATAAAAAGACCATAATTAACCATAAATTAATTAATAAACATAATGTCACAATAAGCATTCACTCTCTGACTTCAAAGTGTCAGAGTCCATCACAATTGGATATTGATGCTAGGTCATGTCCATAATTTAATAAATCATCACTGACAACGTGAACAATCAATAGTGGGTGTTAAGCCCAGGGCTGGACCAGACCAAGGAGATTCCCAGGAATGTCTCTTGCACAGGGAGGCAGCAGAATTCCCAGAGGGGCAGCTCTGGCCAGCAAAGAAATTGTCAGGAGTGGGATTCGAACCCACGCCTCCAGGGGAGACTGCGACCTGAACGCAGCGCCTTAGACCGCTCGGCCATCCTGACACCTGCAGGGCATCCCCTGCATCCTGAAATTCCGGGGAAATCGTTTTCCATCGAGTGTGTGGAACATTTCCTTGGGCACCCAGGATTTTCCTCCAGGAGGCAAAGAAGAGCCTGAACTCTGGAACCGACAGGAGAGGGCAGCCAGGCAGGGCTCGGCTCTTCTCCCAAGGAAAGGACCTAAAACTGCACCAGGAATGGGTTAGATGGGAACCAGGACAAATTTCTGCAGTGAAAGGGTGGTCAGGCATGGGAATGAGCTGTCCAGGGATTGCTGGAGTCACCAATCCCTGGAGGTGTTCAGGGTGTGTGGATGTGGCTCAGGGATGTGGCATGGTGGTGAACAGTGCTGGGTTAGTGATGGCCCTCGGTGGTCTCAGGGGTCTTTTCCAAGTTTAATAATTCCATGAAAAGGCTCTATCCTTAGAGAGAGAGAAACTGTTAAACTTACATCTAAGTTAGCAATTAGTTAAAAGCTTAACAATTAGCTTAGGGTGGATCTAATCAGTGCAAATACCAAAACCCAGCTTAATGGAGGTAAAAACCCCAAAGAACCCCGAGAATCAGAATAAAAAAATAGATACAATAATTTCTGTCATATCACCTTAACTCTGCCAGCTCCTTTTATTTTTCTTTCTTTCTTTTTGATATTTTTTCCTTCCCTGCAGAGAGCTGGAATTTGTCCAACAGACTTTAGATGAATTGACAGTGGCATATGCAAGAGCTGATGGCTGCACACAGCAACGAGGTTTTCCCCTCCTGCAAGGCTCCGTGCAACTCCCCAGAGGATCTGAGCAAGGTCATCTCTTCCCTTTGAAGGTGGAAACAGCAGGACTTTGCAGTGTCCAGAAACAGGGCTGAGGAAATTCAGTTTCAAACTGAAAAAAGAGGAGATTTTGTTCCAAGAGAAGGGGAAATTGAGGTAAGTGACAACTCTTCCAGAGTGAGCAGGAGGGGCTCACAAAATATATCTGAGAAAGAGAAAGCCTTGCAAAATAAATTTCACCTTTTATGCAACAGATACTGAGGTGTTGGAACTGGATTTTTAAGATTTCTTTCAACCCAAACCAGTCTGGATTCTGTGATATTTTAAGGAGGTTTGGTGGTAACAGTCCATGGTCCTGGACAGTGGTGAGGAGAAGAGAGGAGATATTTACAGAGGTAGAGGGGGGGAGATCTCAGAGCATTCAATGTCCCTTCCAGCTCAAACCATCCTATGATTCCATAATTCCCTATAAATCCCCATTTTAGATGATTTTACATGGAGCTCTTGTAACTGTATCATTACAGACGAAAACTTCAGCGTCCCTTTTAACTTTCTCCTGCTGAGGAATTTCCTGAGCTTGTAAGGGAAGAGTTGCAGGATGTCTGTAATTATCAGCTGCTTCTGCCCACACTCCTGGCTGATGGGAAGTCGTTAGTTTTGAGCCCTGGCTAATGGGCCATGTTAGAGACAGAGGAGATTTTGGCACTACAAATTCGCAGCCTGGGTGCTCTTGATGGATTCTCTGTGTCACCACTGCCCATCACAGGGATGTGGCCTTAGTGACAATGACCCTTTGCCCTGGGAGGCATCAGTGGCAGAGGAGGGAACCAAACTCCTGGGAGCTGAGCATCAACCTGCCACCAAAGCAATGTGTCTTTTGTAAATTTAAAGGCAGAAATGGAGAAAAAGGGCAGGAAGGCAAGTCAGGGGTTTCTGTGTTGGCCAAAAAAGCATCCTGGTCAACCCCTGTTCCTGGATCCCCTTCAGGCCTGGTGGCATCTGGATGTGGGTGGCCACGGGTGAGTAAGGAAGGTGTTTTGCAGAGCTCCAGCTGGTGAGGAATGAGCTGTGCGAGGCTGGGAGCAGGAAACACAATGCCAAGGTGTTTCCATTGGGGAAACATTCCGCATTTGGATTGCTTTATACGAGAATAAACAGACGGCACAAAGGAAGCTGCCAAGTCCCCATCAACACCGCGTCCTTTTAAGGCTCTTTTTTTTTTTTCTTTTTTTTTTTTTAACAGCTTCTCAGACTCCCAGTCAGGATCGTGTAGCAGTTTTGAAATCAATGAGGCATTTGCCATTTGCCTCTCACCTTGCCTGGCTTTGGACTGGCACAGCTCCACAGCTCAGGTTTTGTGCCTGTGGATCTCTCTTGCTCCATCATTAAAACAAACGATGCTTTGGCTCACTCTGGCTTGGGAAATGAGAAGGGACAGGACAATCTTGTTTGCTCATCTTGGCAGATCAGTCACAAACTCGGAGATTTTGGAGGATTGGAGCAGCCACCACCTGCTAAGAATGAGGGCAGAGCCTCACTCCAAGGTCAGGCACCTTGAGGAGAGCTCCTTCACCACAGGTCACTCATCCAGGGGGACATCTCCAGGATTTTATTTGTGGGAATCATTAGGGCTCGTTCATCCCTACTAGGATTTCTGGCAGAAGGAAATGCAAGAGCAGATAAACTGACCATGGCTGTCTCAAACACATTGCCAAACATTTTTGAGCAAGCAAAATTGAGTCATGCCTTTTTTACAACAAAATGCACAGGCACTTGTGCAGACTTTTCACATTTCTAAATCTCAGGCTAAAACCATCATTAGTAATTGCCCTGATTGTCAACTTGTACAACCCCCTGTTTCTACAAGAGCTGTGAACCCACAGGCCTTGCAAAGTCTGCAGTTATGGCAAACAGACATTACTAAATACCCACGTCCTGCAGGTGGGATCTTTAAGCAGAAGAGGCCCCAGCTCTCATTTCCCGTGTGAGAAGGGATCCCTGATGAGATTGTGTAATATTTTGTCCAATTCCATCTTCATGGATTCATGGAATGGTTTGGTTCAGAAGGGAACTTCAAGATTATCTGATTTCACCCCATGCCCTGGGCAGGGACACCTTCCACTGGACCAGGTTGCTCAGAGCCCCTTCCAGTCTGGTCTTGGACACTTCCAGGGATGGGGCTTAAAACCCTTCAGGACTGGGGACTCCACCACATCCCTGGTCAGGTTGTTCCAGTGGTTGATTGTTCTTGCTGGAAAAAAAAAAAAAATTAAAAAATTCTTATCTTGATAAGGAACCTTTTTGTCGTGTCCACATTCGATGCAGGCTCCCACTGCTTGGCAGAGATTTGTGACTCTAATCAATGCTTATTAATGGAAACTATTTCAGAAATCTCTTCTTTTTCGTTTATTACTTGAGGCTGGGTGGAGAAAGGGTGTTCATTTATTTAACTTTCTAAGCCATGGAGGGCTTTAAGTGCTCATCAAAAAGTGCAGTTAAGTAAAAACCACTTGTTTAAAAGCATCCAGAGTCTCACCTGCATGAGAAGAAAGGCTGAGGCTGCTTGGCCACAGCTTGGGATGTTGGATGGGGTTTTAAATCACAAACCAAGCTGCGGAGGAGAAGTTTCCTTTAGCAATTCAAAAAAGAAAAAAGAAAAAAAAAAGAAAAAGAAAAAGAAAAAAGAAAAATAAAAAGAAAAAAGAAAAAAGAAAAAAGAAAAAAGAAAAAAGAAAAAAGAAAAAGAAAAAGAAAAAAGAAAAAGAAAAAAGAAAAAGAAAAAGAAAAAGAAAAAGAAAAAGAAAAAGAAAAAGAAAAAGAAAAAGAAAAAGAAAAAGAAAAAGAAAAAGAAAAAGAAAAAGAAAAAGAAAAAGAAAAAGAAAAAGAAAAAAGAAAAAAGAAAAAAGAAAAAAGAAAAAAGAAAAAGAAAAAAAAAAAAGAAAAAAAAAAAAGAAAAAGAAAAAGAAAAAGAAAAAGAAAAAGAAAAAGAAAAAGAAAAAGAAAAAGAAAAAGAAAAAGAAAAAGAAAAAGAAAGATTTTGTACATGGATTTACCTGAGCAGAGGCACCTGTGTGCAGTGCTGTCCATCCCAACGCGACCAGGGCGCTGCGATGTCACCGCCAGGCACTGGGAGAGGAGCGGGTACAGCAGAGGCGCTGTGAGTCTGTCCGTGAGCATTGCTGCCCTCTCCTGGCTCCGAAGCACACAAACCCAGGGAAAATCGGCTCGGGAAGGGTGAGGAGCGCAGGGATGGATGCAGGACAGGTGGCACCCGCAGAGATTGACGCTGCTTTTGGGGGAAATGCCTCATCCGCGCTGCTGGCAGATGCCACCCCAAGTAATCCGAGCCACCGGGGTGCTGCTGACCGACCCTGCCTTCCCAGTGGCTTTGTCCCTCTGAAGGGATTACAGAATTGTGGAATGGTTTGGGTTGGAAAGACCTTGAAGATCATCTCATTCCACCCCCTTGCCATGGGCGGGGACACCTTCCACTGTCCCAGGTGGCTCCAAGCCCCGTCCAGCCTGGCCTTGGACATTTCCAGGCATTTGGCACTTCCACAGCTTCTCTGGACAAGGCAAGGCAGGATCTCTCTGCAGAGGACTCCAAAGCTACTTTCAGGTAGAGGAACAAGGCTTTGAAGTGTTTCCCCACGAAGCTCAGACCTTCTTTGACCTTCCACATGTTTGCTCAGGGCTTTTCTCACCTGTCAAGCAGTGGGACTTTGCTGTGACTTCCCAGAACCCAGCAAGGGACCTGGAGCCTTTCTTCTGCCAGCCCTAGAATGGAGGTCTCTTCTCACAGAATCACAGAAGGGGTCAGCTGGAAGTGACCACAGTGGGGTCATCAGGTCCCACCTCTCTGCTCAACCAGGGCCATCCCAGAGCACAGGATTGTGTCCAGATGGTTCTGGAATGTGTCCAGTGAGGGGCACTCCACAGCCTCTCTGGACAATCTGTTCAGGGCTTGGTCACTGCACAGGACAGAAGTTTTTCCTCATGTTCAGGTAAAACTCCTGGGCATCATTTTCTCCCTGTTCTTCTTTTCCTGTTGCTGGATCCCACAAGGCAGAGCCTGCTCCATCCTCTGACCCCTCCTGGCAGATATCACTGGACACTGATGAGATTCCCTCTCAGTCACTTTATTTGGGACTGAACACGTTCAACTCTCTCAGCCTGACCTCACAACAAAGATGTTCAAGTCCCTTCATCGTCTTTGTTGCCATCTTCTGTTCTTCTCTCTTCACTTTCTCTGCTGCTGAATTTCTACAGCTGCAGGCCCAGGTCTAGAAGACCAAATTAAAGAGCTGGCACATGTTCTTATTCCCAAAATCAAAGTGTTTCAAAAGGGATTTGGTCCATATGGACCCAAAAAACTGGTGGCAAGTAAAAAGCTCAAGATAATGGAAGAAATTCCTGGTGGAATAAAAAGTCTCACCCTCCTTTTCACCCTCAAACCAGGGAGGTTTTCACTTCCCTGGAAACTCCTGGGACTTGTCTGGCCTGATCAAACTCACAAACTAGGCCAGAACACCAACAGGAAGAGGTTGGCAGGGAAAAAAGACCTTTGCAAAACATCCTGAGAGTTCAGCTCCCAATGATGGACACGTGGAAGTCTTATTTGGGTCTGACAAGCTGTTGGCTCAGAAAAATCCTGCATTTGCTGAACTGTTAACACGAGTCTCTGGAAAGATCTGCTCGGGTTTCTGACTCACGTGGCACCTTCACGTGGAGCTTCAGGAAGGAAGAGGATCATCCCCACCTTTTCCATGGGAACAAGGTTACCTGGAGCAGTGCTGTGTGTGAGGGAGAGGGACAGAAGTGTCCTGTTGTGGTGACAGGATGTCCCTCAGCAATCTGTCCCTGAATTTAGTGGGATGATGTCTAAATATTCACAAAATTGGCTTAGCAAAAGTTTCCTCTCTCGGGGGCAACTTGATCAATTCCATCTTGGAAACCCCTCAGCTGAAATCCTCTCCCTCTCTTTTCCTTCACAGGGAAAGAAATAAAACTTTGGGAAATAAGCAACCACTTCCATTGACCATCACTTTTTCTCTGGTCAAGCAACAAATTAAAAATATCTCCTCCACCCCCAACTGAACCCTGCTGACTGCAGGCCAGGCCTAAGAGAAGAGAGCTCTTTAAAATAGAAGAGATAAATGGTAACTAATCACATGGAGAAATCACATGAAAGAAAAATGTGAAAGCTCTGAAAAATGAAAAGAAATTTCTAAAAATAAGGAAAGCTTCCAAAATCTATTAAGGAATTTTTACACTCTGAAGACCTTTGTATGTGAAGCCATGGAGAGCCTGCATCTCTGGATGAGTCACATCTCCAGCCAATAAATTTCATATTTCTCCTTTCCAAGTGCCTTTCCAGGAAGGTCTCTCCACCAACCCTGAGCACAACTTCTTCCAGCAGCTTGGAAATGAAGAGGAAATTTATTCCTGCAGCAGACAGGAAGACTTGGGTGAGCTGCAGAGCTGCCCATGCCTAGCTTGGGTCAGCTGAAGCCAAACCCTTCTCCCCTCTGGGTTTTCTCCTGTACTCCCCAGCCCCCAGCAAATGCCAGGAGCTGCTGTTCCTGGCAGTGCAGCCAACAGTCGTGATTCCTCGGAGCTGAAAATAGGATGGTGCTGGCAGCAGCTGATGCTTTTGCTCACAGCTCCCAGCTGAGTGGGCTACCTCCAAAAAAAAAGCAGATGGCCAAGGAGGAACTCCAGCAATTTGCTGCAAAACAGCTAAAAGTCCCCTCAGCCCACAGCTCTGAGAGCTCAGCATTTCATGACATCTAGTGGGCAAGGCAGGCACAGTGGCTTGTGTGGAGAGAAAGCCTCAGAAAAAAAAAAGGCAACAAATAGATTGGCCTGGGAGAAATGGAGAAATGCAGGTGTGGAATGAAATAGGAGAATAAAGAGACCTGATTTCCTCCCTTGAAAGAATTACAACCTCAGCAGTAACTCCAGGAGGAGACAGGGAAGGAAAAACAGAATTATGGAGAGAGAAAGTGATTTGGGAAAGATCAAACATCAGGTTAGCTCAATAAAGGCAATTATATTCAACCCCAGCCCTCCTCAGCCTCAGTCTCTCCTGTCTCCTGGCTGGAAGGAAAACAGAGCTCTCTGAACAGGGACATCACCCAGAAAGTGCCAAAAAAGGAGAAAATTTCCTAAGAGCAACTTGTGGATCTGTATGACAAAATCAGAGAGAGAAACCAGGAGTGTCACCTCACAGCTAAAAGGTGACACTGGGACACCTCACCCAAGAGTGGGATGGGGAATCCTCATGGCAGGGAAGACATCGAGGGGCTGGAGCATGTCCAGAGAAGGGAATGGAGCTGGGGAAGGGTCTGGAGAACCAGGAGGGAGCTGGGGAGGCTCAGCCTGGAGAAAAGGAGGCCCAGGGGGTACCTTCTGTCTCTGCACTTCTGTCTCTGTCTCTGCAGCTCCCTGAGAGGAGGGGACAGCCAGGTGAGTGTTGGTCTCTTCTCCTGGGTGACAAGTGACAGGACAGGGGGAAATGGCCTCAAATTCCATCAGAAGAGGTTCAGGCTGGACATCAGGAACAAATTCTTCACTGAAAGGCTGGTCCAGCCCCAGAACAGGCTACCCTTGGACGTGGTGGAGTCCCCATCCCTGTGGGTGTTTAAAAGATGTGTGGATGTGGCACTTGGGGACATTTGTTTCATGGTGGCCTTGGCAGTGCTGAGTAAAGGGTTGGACCTGATAACCTTCAAGGTCTTTTCCAACCTAAATGATTCGGTATTTCCCTGTTTCTCTGTTCCTCCACTGTGCTTTAGAGACTGCAACTGATTAAATTCACCTGCCCATTCAGTTTTAAACCATTTTAAATTCATCTCCCCTACTCCAGACAGTATCATTAGGATGAGGTGCCCAACTTCATAAAAATCCCAAATTCCCATAATTTCCTTAAAATACCTCACCTCCAGCCATTTATTTGGAGGAATCAGTCAACATCTGACCAGATGAAATCCATCTCAATGGATTAGAGCATCCTCACCTACCTGCCCAAGGTTTTTGGAAGTTTTAGCACAGGGTTATGCTGGAACTCAATGGATGGAAAAGAAAAAAATGGATGAGTACAAGATGAATTTGCAGGTCTGTGGTTCTCCAGTGTTTTGCAGTTGAGTCTGATGGGAATGATTAACCCTGGAGCTGCCAGAGATGCTTTTGAAGCCATGGAGGATGAAATCAGGGTTGTGGTAATGCCAGTTTTTGGGGTAATACCAGTTTGATTCTTCAAGGACCCCACTGTGTGTTCATCACATCCTGGTCCTTCTATTTTCTGCCCTTTTTTATCCCTGTGAGTGTCTCTAAACACCCTCCCTCCCTTTCCAGTGGCTCTAATACTCATCCACCCTTTTCCTTTCCTACTGAATCACTCACCCCATTCTCCATCCCTCTGTAAGGAGCAAAGAGAATTTATTTGAGTTGCAAAATGCATTTTTTTTCCCTTGCCCCAAGATTTTTCCCAAGTCACCTATTTGGGAGAATCCCAGGGGCTCCTGTTGGCTTTCAGTGATTTCCTCAGTGATTGCTGCTGTGTTGTCTTGCTTTGCTTTCCTGGTTGTTCCTTCCCAGAGCTGTTTCTGTTCCAGGTTTTCTGAGCTGTAAAGGAAAAGAAAAAAAAAAGTTTAAACAAAATAACTTCTTCCTTTGAGCCAAACACCAATTAGGCAACTGAGCAGACAGAAATGTTCATTGGTCCAGGGGAGAGAGGATTCCTAATCTAAATTACTGTGGAATAAAAGCATCATCCTCCCTCTGCTCCCTAATTTAAACAGTGTCTCCTGTTCTTCTTCCCTTTTTGCTTCACTAATTTGGTTGCCTTTGGTCTAAGGGCAAGGAAATCTCGTTTGCATATTGCAGAGGACATCAGTCACGAGTCCTTTTTCTTCCAGCCCTGCTCCTCTTGCAGTGGAGCCCTGGTTCCTGCGAGGGTCGTTAATTATTGTTGAGCTTTACCTGAGCATAACGAGCTCAGGGATGAGCTGTGACTCCCTGGGGGCCTGGCTGAAAGGGGAGGACGGGCAGTGGGAAGGGGATGAGCCACAGCAATCCCAGTTTAGGCAGGAGAAGGACAGAGTGAGTGTCAACAGAGCCACAGAACCACGGAATGGTTTGGGTTGGAAGGGACCCTAAAAATCATCCAGTTCCAACCCCCTGCCATGGGCAGGGACACCTTCTACTGGACTGGGTCCCACAACCTAAATTCCAAATGCACAACTTCTCTGGACAACTTGTTCCAGGCCCTTACCACTCTCACAGTAAAGATTTTTTTCCTAATAAAGATTTCTTTCCTAATAGCTAACCTAAAGGTACTGTCTCAATTTGAAATAATTCTCCCTTGTCCTCAGTTATTGGGATTTATTGGGTGGTGAGACACAGGCAGAGGTGGCCCAGAAAATGGGCACACCCCATTTTGTGGATGTCTCATCCCTGGAAGTGTCCAAGGCCAGGTTGGATGGGGCTTGGAGCAACCTGGGATAGTGGAAGGTGGCCCTGCCTTTGCCATCGGGGTTGGAGCAAAATGTTTTTTCAGCCCTTCCAAGCCAAATCATTTTGGTATTCTGAGACTGGAAATGCCCTAATTCTGACCGAGATTCCCCACCCCACAAAGCCTGGAGTCACTAGATCCAGGACTCCAGCCATGATCTCCTTTTGGCTCTGCCATGGCTGGGGGCTGATGAGACTCCAGCACAAAACACTCAGAGAAGGTGTTCTTCTGTTAAAAATTAGCAGCTCTGGTCTTCCCTGATGCAGAACTGGCTTTATGATAAACTCATTTTTCTAGAATAGGGTAATTCTGTATAAATTTCCTTCACCTATCTCATCCCTGGGAATTGTCTAAGACTGGGTGACCTTATCAAGGCACAAAATCCAAAAAAAAACCCAAGAAAGGTATCACTCCAGAAGCATAAAATCCCAAGAATTGGAGAACTTCACTTGAACTCTTCCTCCAAAGCGGGTCATGGGATAAACTGCATCCTGCTTTGACTAACCAGACCAGATGGTTAGTCAGTCTAAAACTAACCATAAAACAGTGGTTAGTTTTGACTTAAAGTTTATTTTGTAGGACTGAAGAATATTCAAGCTCTTCCCTTTCTGGAGAACACCTGGGCTCAGATTGTTAAATCCTTCAATGCTTGTGTGAACCCAGGGTCTCTGTATGGAAGCTGGAACAGAGCAATGCACAATACAACCTATATGGTTAAAACATACATTCTCCCCTTTTTATTCTCGAAATGGCTGGTTTTATACAGTGCAAAATAATTTACAGGTGCATTTTTATTGGCATTCAGCGTGAAAAAATACGTAAATTATCTCAGTTTAAGGCAGCTACCGTGATTTCACTTTAATTGTCCTATCCAGTCCATACACACACCTTAACCTAATTTCTAACTGCTCCACAAGCTTGTCTGCTTCTACACGGGCCCAAATCTGAGGCCCAGTTTGGAATAGCTCAAATCTCATTCCACAGCACATCATGCCCACAATTTCTAAGAAATTTGGTTACACTTGTGCAGAGTGGATGAGTCTGGACTTTAGGCTGAACACGGAACCCAGCCTGGCCCAGTGTGTGGATTTATATTTTCTGCTGGTTTTAATTCCTTAGGAAAATGCCCCTACCTAAAAAAATTCCCTCTTGGAGCCTTGCACAAAGCCATTTGCAAGACAGCTGGAGATAGATGGAATTGTGTTTAGGGGTCATGTGGCAGCCCCCAAATATTAGAGGGTCTGCTCCTCCTGTACCCCACTTTTTTCATCAGGAAGTTTCTCCTGAGGTGCAGAGCTGCATTTTTGGTGTGGGTGACTCCTGCCAATTCTCCTCCAGAAGATGGCAGGAGGCTGGATCTGCTCTGCAATGTCTTTTGGCACTGACAGCAAGCTGGGGAATGTTATTTACAGAAGTTTATTGTGACAGAGCAGGGAGGGCTGAGGGACATTTGCCTGTGAATAGCAGGGAAATTTAAGACTCCGCTGTGTTTTATTTATGGCGATTTTCCAGATGCTGGGCACAGAAATAATTTGCCTAATAAATAATACAAATAAAAAGACATCCAAACGCCTTGTGCTGGCAGCCCAGACAGCCACACACGGAGTGACAGCCTGACAGGGAGGCCTCAGAGCATTTCTGCTTTCACGGAATCCTTCAGGTTGGAAAAGACCTTCAAGACCATCAGGTCCAATTTTTTGACTGAATACCACCACCTCCACCAAAAAACATCCCCAAGTGCAATGCCTACTCATTTTTGAACCCTTGAGAGATGAGAACTCCACCATTTTCCTCAGCAGTCCATTGCAATGCTTAACCATCCTTTCAGTGAAGAAAACTTTCGTAATATCCAACCTGGACCTGCTCTGTCACAGCTTGAGGCCCTTTCCCCTTGTTCTGTTCTTTCCTGGGAGAAGAATTCAACCCTCACATCACTCAGCCTCCTTTCAGTGGTTGTAGAGAGCAATAAGGTCCCCCTGAACCTCATTTTCTCCTTTTTAAGGTTTTCCTCAAGCCATGACTAACGAGTGACCAAAGGTTGGACAATTCCTTTTCCAGCTGTTTTCCTCTCTTTCCAGAGCCCCATCAAGTGCCACGGGGGACAGTGAACAGCACATTAACCCCAGTGTTAAATGATGTGACTTCAGTATCTTCAGGCACCAGAGTTAACCTTGGGAAAATTACTCAGGGCACAAAAATCTGGGAATTTTTATTGACATTGTCAAGCCCTGGAACAGGTTTCCCAGAGAAATGCCGGAGTCAGCATCCCTGGAAGTGTTCAAAGAGGGTGTGGATGAGGACAGGGTGTAGTGGTGTTGACAACTGGACTGGATGAACTCAGAGCTCTTTTCCACCCTTGGCAGTTCTATAATTCCATTATTTGTGTGTAGGAGGGAATGGGGCTCCTTTGGGCTCCCTGTCCTGTTGGCCAGCAATAGGTAAATGTATAGATTGGTTGATTAAAATTTTAATAAATTCAGTGCCAAGGCAGCTGAATCACACTCAGGGTGTAGAGAACTGGATGATCTTGAAGGTTTTTTCCAACCATTCTGTGATTTATCTTACCCTAAACAGAACATGCAACTTGTCAGGCGATTCACACTCTAAACTCCATTCAGTTTGTTGATTGGACTGTCTTTAACTGTAATGAGAATGAAGATAATTAAGATGACTAAGTTAGACACCCCAAATGATGCAGATGAATCCCAGTCTTCTCCTGTACCTCAGTTTCTCCATAGGAAGAATTTAATTAATGCCACTTTCTTATCTTGTAAGGCTAAATAAAAATATCAACATATTCAACAGTAGAGAAGATGAGGTCAATATTCCTCTGTTATGTCTTCATGGATTGACTGGGAGAACACATCAGGTCTGGCTAAGATTAGACAGACAAAAACAATATTTAAGCCATGTTTTCCTCCTCACATGGGCATTCTGGATGGAGTTCCAGAGCAGAGTTTTTTTTCCCTTCTTTCTCCTTGGAGAGAACATATTTTCTCCATCCATAAGGATGAAGAAAGAGTCGTGTCAAGAGCAGAGTGACAGTGGTAAATGGATAAAAAATGTTTTTACATGAACTGTTCCAGCTATGGCTGGCGTGAGATCATTCCAGCAGACAGCAGGAGCAGCACAGAGTAATTTGTAATCTTCAGGAGTGCATATCCTGGGGCACCCAAACCCAAAACACGTGTTAACACCAGGACAGGGAGATTTTAAATGCTGCTCTTTAAAGTCTTAAAAATTTAAAGGTGTGTCAGATAGAAAAAGGAGATGAAGGTGCTGAGAAATTCCTAGGAAAGTGAAGGATATTAGATAGGAAGTATGGAGGCTGGAGAAACAGAAAAAAATGAGGATTATTAATTTTTTTTAACATTTGGTGTCTACTCTGGAGCCTTTCTTCTTCTGTTTGAGGTAAATATTTGAAGTTCCAATAAATGGAGGCATATTCAGTGCAGCTATTGGATTTCATACCCAAAATTCCACATCCTCTGGAGGATTCCTCTGGCTCTGCAGGAAGATTTTGGTGACCCAGTTCAGATGGAACCCCTTACATAAAACTTCAGAATAATTTAGGTTGGATATCCTCTTTTGAAGTAACCAGCCCAAAAATCTGTTCCAAATAGGGCCAAGCAGTTCAGTTCATCCAATTTCCAGTCAAAATTTTGGTATCTCCAAGAGCTGGGATCCATCTTCTCCAGATCCCTGCTTTTGGGAGTTTCATGAAATAACAAGATTTTCCTCCACCTTGAGTATGGGGACATTTTCTACTCCAAATTTCCCCTAGTAAATCCTTGTATATCCAGCTTTCCCAGCCTTTTTGGTTGACTCAGTGTCTTTTTTGAACTGGGGCACCCCAAAAAAGGATAAATTATCTGTACTTCTTTTTTTTTCATTAGGAAGCAGGAGGTCAGTAAGATGCCTGAGCCTTTCCAGGTTTAATTCTGTTCAAGGCTGTGACAGGAGAAAATGTTCCTGGTGTCTTCCTTGCCCTTCTGGCCTTTTCCTGGTGCTTGGCACTGAGAGGCAGCTTCTGTTGACAGCAGCATCAGAAAGGCCAAAAACCTTTTAAAAATCTGTTTATAATTAATTGAATGCTGGTATTGAGAGCCACTTTAATACGTGTTCATTATCACTTGGGCCCTCTGATACAGGTCACAACCTGAAGGAATTGAAATTAATGGGTGGCCTGAGTACCATTCATCAGTGATCAGCAGAAGCCACGGGATGTGTCAGAAGCAGTTTCCTTCACAGTGTGAGAGAGAGGGAAGGGAAAGTTCACACTTTAAACTTCCATTTCAATACACTTAAAAGCCAGATTAGAATGAAAGAGGTTGTGTTTTTTCCTCTCAGCTTGAAACGTGAATGCAGAACAAAATAATTCGATTCCATATTTGAAGGTGCATCCCACTGAGTTATTCAGTGATCAAAACACATTTTGCTGTTTTCCCTTTGCTTTTGTGGATGCACATGTGGAATTGTGTGGGTGCTGCCTGGACCCAGCCTGGGCACTGGAGGAGCTGGCAAAGCTTGGTCCATTCTCTGTTCCCAAACCCATCCAGGAGGTGATGGAGTGACCCAGCTGAGGATCAAGGGATCAGGCATCTGCTCCAGTGTGCATGTGGAGGAGGAGAAATGTTCATTTTTCCCCCAGAGGGAGAGAAGCAGGCACATTCATGTGGCTCTTTCCACCATTCTGAAGTATCCTGGTTGTTTGGTCATCCCAGGCTCAGCTAATTCTCAACAATAACTCATCCAGGAGGACTGACTGGTTTTTTTACAAAGCCCCTCTGCCAAACTCTTCATCTCTGAGCAGTGAAGGATGAATGTTTTCTTCTCTGGGTGACTAAAAGCCAGAGGGAGAGAAGAACAAAACTGGTGGCAAGTAAAAAGCTCAAGATGATGGAAGAAATTCCTGTTGGATTAAATCCCTCTACAATTAAATGTTTGTATGCTGCAGACTTCTGTCTTGAGGGGGAAAAGAGTCAAGTCAACCCTTGGACTTGGCTACCTGGATTAAGAAATCAGATCATCTCAGGGGAGAAGAAAAAATTCCTCTCCCCAATCCAGAGCCAGCAACCAACCTGGCAAATATCCATGCCTGCCTCCTGTCCTACTCCTGCCTCTGTTTTAAGCAGACTGTGGTTAAAGATCAGCAAGAATCAGCTCACAGATCATCCAGATAAACCTGAACAAGCTGATAAAATCACCTCAGGCCCTGAGAAATGTGTTTGAAGGGTGTTGGTGACATCAGACCTTCATCCAAGGCATGGATGTGCCAGGGTGGGAAGTTTGGTCACTTTGAACCCAGCTCCAGCCTGGTGGGGCTGGGCAGCTGCCAGTGCCAGACCAGTAACAAACCCAGGGTCACAGAGTCATTCATTAAAGCTGGAAAAGACCTCTGAGACATCCATGCCCACTGAACCTCATTGTGAAATGTCATTTCTACTCATTTTTTGAACAATTCCAAAGATGTGACCCCAGAACTTCCCTGGGCACCCTGTTCCAATGCTTGACCATTCTTCCAGTGCAGAATTTTTTTCTAATATTCAACCTAATTTTTCCTGTTATCCAGCTCATCACTGGACTGGTGCTACGGACAGCTCACACAGCACAAAGCACTGCATTTCTATTTTCTGGTTTTCCTTCTTGAGAAAACCGAAATGTTCTTCTGCCAACAGTTTAAGGGATGTTTTAGGGAACACTCAGGGCTGAGTTTTGAGGGGAAAATCAGAATCTGAGAAGACAAAAGATCCTGTGCAGCGAGGAGCTGACCACTTTGCTCCTATACTATGGAAATAGCTGTTCTTTGTTGCTGCTCTCTCCATTGGCCTGAGCAGAAATGCTGGAAATACAGCTGGAATTATTTGTGCTTATATAATCAAGCCACATCTATGCAAAATTACTTCTTAATGACTCATCACAGCGCACTGTTTGTCTTCTCCTGCCAGCCAGCTGACTGAGAGGAGTTGTTAGACCTCAGATTCCTCCCAGGCAGCCTCTATAAACATTTGAGTTTTATTAGCTGTTTATAAATTATATCAAAATACATCAGGCACCCATGGCAGGGGCAGAACGGCGACTGCGACACGCAATAAATAACAAGAGCATGGGATGAAAACAGATATATACATTTTAAAGTGCACCTGAGGCACATTAGAGTCATTGCATAATATGTTTTGACTTAATAGGAGGATGCACTTTGCGTAAAGACAGCGCTTAAAGTGGATTTCCCTGACTGATTTATGAAATGTAAATGTTTACACATCCTCTGTGTATCCTGGGGCTTTGAGGAGTAAAGTCAAAACAACCTTGGGGGTGGGAATACATTTGACTGGGTACAGGAAAATCATCCTCTCACTTCCACTGGCACATCCCTCTTGACCAAGCTGGAATTGTGATGAGGTGTCTCCGAGATCAAAACGGGGCTTAAAAGAGGCAAAACAGATGCACACAAATTCAAAATGCACCTTTCTTCTCACATGACAGACAAAATAATGAGATGTTTGAGCAGCTTCCACGGGGAGATGATGGTTTCCCTTTAGTTTGATTTTATTGAGATGCAATGACCTCAGCTCCCCGAAAAAGGACTGAAAATAAATGGTTTGTGGCTGTAAAATCAGACATTATGTACATGATTGTGTGTATAAATTATACAGATATATAGATATGTGTGTTCCCAGGGAGGGGGGTGGAGTCATCAACCCTGAAAGCACTGAAAAAATGAGTAGAGCTGGCACTGGGAATAAGTTTTAGTGGGAATGGTGGGTTTTGATTGAAAGTTAGGATATAGAATCAGAGAATCTTTAAGTTTGGAAAAGATGTCCGAGATCAAGTTAGAGAGAAAATTCTCAAAGGACCAAAGGGGAACAAACCAATAACTCTTGCTAAACCTGAAATCTCTGACCCCAGGCTGAACAAAGGACTTAACACTTTCCTTCCCTCTTGGAAAAGACTTCCTCTAAGTTTAGTTCCTCTGCAAACTTCTGAATTAATGGAGTCCAAACCTCTCTGGGGAGATTTCTGCTGGCTTTGGCAGATTTAGATCCAATTCACTATCCCTGAGAGGGAATTCAGGATAGGCTCACCTTGATTTAATACTGATCTTTTTTAAATTGCAGGCTTGGCTATGTATTTTGAACACACACTTGTAGTTAACTATTTCTATGATGTCACCCACCTCTGGATCTCAGATTATTTTGCAGTTATGGATTCATGTGCCCTCTGAGGCGGATTCATTTGGGCAGAATCTTCTATCCTTATTCAATAACAAATCTGGGAATCGGGGTTTCGTACTTGCAGTGGTTGCACCACAAGACTAACATTGTAAATAATGAACATCAACTTGTCCTTTTTGTCCTAGTTTTTGTTACTGAGCAGATGTACTGTGAGGAAAATTAACTCCATCCCAGCCAGACCTAACTCAAAGGCTGCACCTTGAGGTCTGTGTCCAGTTCTGGACCCCTCATTTCAAGAAAGATGTTGAGGTGCTGGAGACTGTCCAGAGAAGGGCAACAAAGCTGGAGGTAAAGGTTCTAAAGAGTGAGTCCCATGAGGAGAAGATGAGGGAGCTGGGGGGAACTTAACCTGGACAAAAGGAGGGTCAGGGGAGACATTATTGCTCTTTACAATCATGTCTTGGGTGAAAAATGTAACCAAAAATGTATATTCTATTTTCATCTGTTGAAATTCATTGGGAGATATTGTTCTTCTCTCCTGCTCCATCTATCCTACTCCTGCACCCACCCTTCTCTGAGGAGCATCATCTGTGAATGGGCCATTGAAGGCTCTCACAGGACTNTTTTGTGGGGGTTTTTTGTTGGTTTTTTTTGGGGTTTTTGTACTACTGCATTTGTATTTTTTTATATTCCTAGTAAACAACTGCTATTTCTATTCCCATATTTTGCCTGAAAGCTCCTAATTGCAAAATTGTAATAATTTGGAGAGAGGGGGTTTTTACATTCTCCATTCCAAGGGAAACTCCAGTGTTCCCTAACAGATTTCCCTGTCTTTCCAAGCCAAGACAAATCACCTGACAGGAAGTGAACTCAGGTGGGGACTGACCTTCTCTCCCTGGGAACAAGGGACAGGACAAGAGATAAGAGCCTCCAGTTGCACTGGTGGAGGTTCAGGTTGGACATCAGGAAGAATTTCTTCATGGAAAGGGTTGTCAAGACTTGGAAAAGGCTGCCCAAGGAGGTTTGGAGCCTCCATCCCTGGAGGTGTCCATGGAACAGCTGGAGGTGGCACTCAGTGCTGTGGGCTGGGTGACAACGGGGTGATCCTAGGTTGGACTCAATAATACTGGATGTCTTTTCCAGCTTAAATAACTGGGATTTGGTGAAAGAGGCAGGCAGGCCCCGGGTGGAGCAGTAGATGAAAGCTGCAGCTTTGTCACAGTGCACAAAGATGTCAGAGCTAACTCAAACCCAGCCATGCAGCACAAAGCGAACAGGAGCTGCAAAATCCCACAAGAAGGATAAATTAGCTCATGCTTCATTCCATCCTGGCTCAGTTAATACACTGATACTGGAGTTAATGAATTTAAAATCAACTTGAATGCATCTCAAATGCTCTGGGGTTTCCAGACCTGGTTCCACTTTTTTAGCTCTCTGAGAGACACTCTGTGTTACCAAGTGCCTTTATTTGGAAAGACAGGTATCTGTCAGGGAAAACTGGAGTTTCCCTTGGAATGGAAAATGTAAAAACCCTCTCCCTCCAAGTTATTACAATTTTGCAATTAGGAGCTTTCAGGCAAAAATATGGGAATAGGAATAACAGTTTTTCACTAGGAATATAAAAAAATACAAATGTGGTAGTACAAAAAAACCCAAAAAACAAGCAAACAAACACAAGTCCTAGAAAACCCTGACAGAGTCAGAGATAGGCCCTGACACTCTGCTGTCAGGGTGTTGGAAGTCCAGATAACTCCTCCTGGAGTAACTGATGTGGTTCTGTGAATTAGAGATGATCCTGTAGAAAAAAGGGTCCAGTGCTGGTGAGATGGGTCCTGTCTTCCTCTGAGAATTCAGTGGAAAAGCAGCTGAATTGGTGTTTGGGATTGCAGGTTTTATCCCGGTGGAAAGGCTTTGGCTCCTCCCACTGGGTGGAGCATCTCCCAATGGGATGAGGTGATGTTATCAGTCCTGTGAGAGCCTTCAATGGCCCATTCACAGGGGATGTCCCTCGGAGGAGGATGGGTGCAGGAGGAGAGAAGAACAATATTTCCCAACCAGTTTCAACAGATGAAAATAGAATATACATTTTTGGTTACATTTTTCAATCCAAGACACCAAGTACCTGTCTGGATCCTGATTTCCCTCTGCAAAAGGCACCATTTTCAGTACAACACTGTGAGAATAAACCCCAGCGTCCTTGGGTGCTCAGGAAAGAGCAGATAAAGCCTCAAGATAAAGAGGAAAGCAACTGGTGCCACAGAATCATAGAACTGGGGTTGGAAGGGACGTCTGGAGAGCATCCAGTCCAACCCTCCACCAAGGCAGGGTCACCTGGAGCAGGAATTTGATCAGGTTGGAACATCTCCACAGAGGGAGACTCCACAACATCCCTGCAATCCCTCCAGCTTTTCAATCAATGTGTCCAAACCTCAAAAAGATTTTAATTTTCAAAAAGACGGGGCAGGAGACAACATCATCTGGGCTGGTTGGTGTGGAAAAGTGCTGGGCCACTGCTGTCACCCCAGACAGCCATCCCTCACTGAGTTCTGACTCTGTGAATTACTGCTGAAACTCTGGCATCATCCCCCTGCTCTTTTTTTTCCCTCTCAGGTTCAAATAAATTGTGAATTATTTGGGTTTTTTTCACCCACTTCTCCTTGCTTATCTGCGAAACTTCTCAAAGACAAAAATCTCAGGCTTGTATGCAAAGTGAATTGTGCTTCTCAGAGAAATACAGTGATAAGGAAAAAGCATGGAAAAGCAAATTCTGAACAGATGGGGAGTTTTTTGTACTTTATAAGCAAAAATAATAGGCAAACTCAATTTTCTGATACCCGGGCTGTGTCAGACTATTGTGCTGCCAGTGAACAATAAAAGGAGGAAAGATGGTGAGCTGGATTGAACTCAAACACAATGGCTTTTTCTAAGCTTCAGGGCTAATCAGGGACTGTTTGAGACCAGAAAAGATTCCTGACTACATTCCCTGAACACAAAGCCACCAAACACCCCGTGGCTTCAGCCTCGTGCCATCAACCAGAGCCCAGGGTTAAGGAAAAGAGAGATAAACCAGAGAGGGGTTGGGAGGAGGGAGGTGCTGGTGGGCTCAGGGGATGCTTCTGATCTCCTCCCAGTGATGGAATGGAATCAGGATGGCCTGGGGACAATTTCATCGGGAACAGGCTGCCCAGGAAGTGGTGGAATTGCTGTCCCTGGAAGTGTTCAAATAATGAGCTGAAGTGGCATTTCCTGGTTTATTGGGCATGGTGGTGCTTGGTTGAAGGCTGGACTTGACAACCTTGGAGGTCTTTCCCAGCCTTAATGACTCAATGATTCCCTGATTTTGTGGCCTGCCAGCAGTCAGTTCTTGGCTGCCATTCCCCTGCAGAGACTGCTCCTTCCCTGTTCTCCTGGTAATCCAGCCCTGCACAAGTATCCCAGTGCCAGTGTGTTATTTGTTCATTTAGCACTGCCTGTCTGTCTCCTTTCATCCTTCCTTGCCCATTCCCCACTGTATCTCTTCCCCTTGTTTGTCCTCAGCAGCTTTTGTTTGAATTAAATCTCTTTTATTTGCTCTCTGGGGGAGGGAGGCTGTTCAAGCTCCGTTTGCCTCAGAGCAGAGGCATAACAAGATGGGATGTGCTCAGCCACTGGCATTTCATCCATCAGCGCTATTAACTCTGTAGCAGAGTCCTTTCATTTTCATTCTTTCCATGTTTCCTCCACATCACATAACCAATTCTTCACTTTTCCCTACACCACTAACTCAATTTTTACATATTACCCCCCTACAATACTTTGCAGCCTCTATAAAAGATATTTATATTCTAATTATTGCTTTGGTCCCTGGTATAACTTCTAAGGAGACTAAACCTCAAACATATTTTACATAGTGCTGCTCCCTGCTAGCAAAGGTCTGTGGGAAACTTCCCTGGAAGTTTTGTTTAATCCCAAATCCTGCCATGTCCTTTTACATGGACGCAGCTGAAAACACATCCTTAGCTTGGCCTGCACCTGGATCCACCAGACACACACAAGGGGAAATGTCCTCAAGCTGTTCCAGGGAGGTCCAGGCTGGATATTGGGAAAAAATTCTGCACTGAAAAAGTGGTTGGGAAAAAAAGTTTATTGGAATAGACTGTCCAGGGAAGTGATGGAGTCATCACCTCTGGAAGTTGAAAAAACACGTCATGATGTGGTTTAATGGGCACAGCAGTATTTTGTGGTGGTGTGTTTTTCTCTGTGCATATTTTTGTAAACCCTTTTGAATGGTTTGTTCATGTTTTCCCCTGTGACGTGTACGGTTTTACCGGGGTTTTCTCCTCCTTCTCCTGGGTGTCATTCACCCCCTAGATTCATCTGTTACCTCATCTGCATAATGTAAATCCTCCCTAATTCCTACCCTATTGCTATGGTTTTCAGAGGGCACAGGAATAACAACCTGACTCTCCATGATGGTAAAGATGAGAGCAAACTTTATTCTTCTAAATTCTACCTTTATAGAGTAGTTCAGTACAAAGAACATGATTGGTTATTCAGCGTCTACACCCTTTAGTAAACATTTCTTTCCAGTAAACATGTTGGAAAAACACCACCTGTGGATGGTTTCTCACTTCCCAAGGTTTGTTTGAATTCCTCCTTAAGATTTCTCAGGCCAACATGAGAAAGTTGTTTGTCTGCCTTTCACACAGACACTGACAGAGCCTGAAGCCTAAATTGAGACCAATGTCTGGCCCCACACTACCCCTTGTTCCAGAGATTCCCAAACCCCTCCCTGGAATTCCCCTATTCCAGGTCCTATTGGTCCATGTGATCCTTTCCACTCCCTTTGTCTTCCCTATTGGTTCTCATATTTTGAGACCCTCCTTAATCTTCTCCCTGTTGTATCCCTGATTTGTGAAGAATTGCATCCTACCCCTGTTCCTTCCCCATTTAAAAGACTGTGCAAGATGTGGGCTTTTTGGTTTTTTGATCACTGCCCCCGTTGGGGAATAAAATCCTTTGGGAAGTGTAAGAGAAGTCCCAGTGTGGAGAGGTCAGAGAGAGAGGCAGGACTCTGTTCCAAAATGCTGTTTTATTGCAGAGATGGTGTCACAGCAGTCCTGGGTTGTGAGTGACACAGAGCCCAGCCTAAAAACTGCCAGGTACAGCTTGTAGGCACGCCTGAAGCCCCAAATCCGAAGCCTGAAGTCACTTTAGTTTTGGTTACAATGCATTATATTGTTTAAATGCATTATAAAGTTGTCTTTGCTGAACATCTTAATACATAGAAACCCATCAGCATTACACACAATACCTTTATATTTACCTATAGCCTATCACAACCAATATCATCACCATTTTATGGTTAGTACAATCCAATCACCCCAAGGTAGTATGTTACAGTTTAAACTCAAAGTTGCTTTTCTGTTTTCTTGCAGTGGAGAATTACTAAACTTTTTCTCTACTTGGTAAAAACACGGGTTTTGTTTGCCTGTAGTATCTTTTGCTTTTTTAAGACCTATTTCTGCTTGGTAAGAACATCTTCTTTGTTTGTGGTCAACATATCCTTTGCTCTAACTATGAAATCTCCTTCCAACTCGACTTAACCTTTTCTTTCTTAGTTGTCCAGTAACAACTGGCTCAGCAATTCTTAATTTAAACACCTGTATCAAAGCTGGTTTTCATCTCTATTTCACTTACAGGTTCCACATTCAGAGAGCCTTCTGCTAAGCATTCTGTAAATGCTTTTTATATCATATCTGTAAAACTTTCTTGTTAAACTCTCATCTTCTCCAACAGAGGACATGAGATGCCTCCCTGTTCTTTGTCCCAGTCCTGGACACCGAACCACCAGCTGCCACTGTGGCAGTGCATTTCCACACCCAAGCAGGTGTTTCTGAGTAAGGGAAAGAGGAAAGAGTTTCAGATTACTTTGGAACATGTAAAGAAGTTAATCTGGAATTTTCTACAGCCTTCTCATTGTAACTGGCTCAGTGCCAGCACAGAGACAGTGACTGGGCTTTAGAAGTGCACCTCAAAGCCTGTGGCCAATTTCATCGGGAAAGGTGCCAAATAGGCCACCTCAATAATCAAGTACTAAAGGGACAGCACAAAGGTGCTCAAGAAGCATTTTCGGGATGTTGTAGCAGGTAGATGGAGTTTGTTCCTTATACTGCGCANCTCCCTGTTCTTTGTCCCAGTCCTGGACACCGAACCACCAGCTGCCACTGTGGCAGTGCATTTCCACACCCAAGCAGGTGTTTCTGTGTAAGGGAAAGAGGAAAGAGTTTCAGATTACTTTGGAACATGTAAAGAAGTTAATCTGGAATTTTCTACAGCCTTCTCATTGTAACTGGCTCAGTGCCAGCACAGAGACAGTGACTGGGCTTTAGAAGTGCACCTCAAAGCCTGTGGCCAATTTCATCGGGAAAGGTGCCAAATAGGCCACCTCAATAATCAAGTACTAAAGGGACAGCACAAAGGTGCTCAAGAAGCATTTTCGGGATGTTGTAGCAGGTAGATGGAGTTTGTTCCTTATACTGCGCACAGCTTTGTTATTTGTTTTTGTATTATTTTCTTTCTTTTATTAAAACCTTTTTCCTTTATAAAGACACACTCAATCATTCTGTCTCATCGTTTATTAACCTGTTTCTTTGCAAGGCTGGACCCTCAGAGATATTGGGAACCNGGAGGATGGGGGCAGGAAGAGATAAGGAGGCCCTGCCTTATCTGGTGTTATCAGGTGTCCATTAACAGAAGGCATCTGCCCTCTTTCCACCCCTAGAGTTACAAGAGATAAAGAACAACATCTCCCAACTGATTTCAACAGACAAAAATAGAATACACATTTTTGGTTACATTTCTCAAGCCAAGACACCACCTGGGTCAGAACGAGGGTGTGGCCACTCTTGGTGTGCCAGGGAGTGTGAGCTGGCTGGGTTTCTTCAGCATTCCATCAGTGTTTGGTCAAAGGCTGGACTTGATGATCCCAGAAGGTCTTTGCCATCCTCAATGATTCCATGAATCTGCTGTCACAAAAAGCCAAGACCTTTCTGCGAGGCTTTCTGGAAGAGCTTTGGTGGTGAGAAGTGGGAAAAACCACTCCATGTGGGAAAAACTTGGTGATCTTGGAGGTTTTTCCCACCCCTAATGATTCTCCATGAAATAATATTTCCACCAGGATGACAATCCTAAAAATCCTTTCCTTATACCTCTCCCTTTCCACTAGAGGGCTGGAAAAGCAAAGCTTGTGCAAAGTGCAGTAAGACACACACAGAGAAACTCATTTATTCCTTGTGCTTCTGCGGTTATGCAAACTAATTCTTTTTGAATTATATATATATATTCAAAATAACTGTTTTATGTATTTGTTTATTTCATTTCTTAAAATGTCAGCCAGAAACCTTTGCTGTGTGAGTTCAGGATGGCACCACAGGCAGAATTTATATAAAATAAAGCAGAAGCTGTGGCACACTGGAAAAAAAAAAAAACAAAAACAACATTTGTGTGGTTTGGAGTCTCCTGGGCCAGAAACAAGGTGACATCTTTCTTATTTTAGACACATCTCTCATTCCTGTCCATCCATGCAGCCATCCATGTCCTCTGATGCTTTTATTCTATCAACTTACTTATTAATTTCCCTAATTATTTAAACAAAATTAGTTCCTGCCATCTGGTTGTCTGCCTGCTTGTTCCACTGGGATTTGACTCCAAAGCTGGTGTGGCTGTTGTTCTCCTACTGAGATTTTTGCATTAAAAAAAAAACAGCTTTGGGATATGTTTGAAGTCGTTTTTCTTTAAGGAATGCTGCAGATAAACAATTCCTCTTCCTGACCAGCCATGACCACCTCTTTGGATGGAAATTATAACATTTTCTATGGATATAAATTATAAAAAAAAAAAAAATGTAAATGTTTTGCTGCAGGCTGGTGTCCAAGGCTAAATTTGAGGACAAGTTTAGCTGTTTATCCAATACTACATTTATACTGAATATTGGGAAAGAATTCTTCCCTGGGAGGGTGGTGAGGCCCTGGCAGAGGTTGTGCAGGGATTCTGTGGCTGCCCCATCCCTGGAAGTGTCCAAGGCCAGGCTGGATGGAGCTTGGAGCAACCTGGACTAGCAGAAGGTGTCCCTGCTCATGGCAGGGGTGGAACCAGATGTTCTTTAAGATCCAACACAATTCCACAATTCCATTAATTCTGAGGGCTTCTGGAGACTCAGTCACTGGGAACTTCTCACTGACTCAATCTCTGCCAGGCCCAAGGAAGGCAGAGTGCTCTTATCCCACATTTCCTCATTTTTAGGGTAAAAGGAGCATCTTCACAAGGGCCACTTTCCTCAGAGCTGCACAGAGACAAATCCTGATGTTTACCAGCAAGAAATAAAGGAGCATCACTAATTAATTGCTGCTCTCTGATTCCTGTTCCCTCAAGCCTCCCAGTCAATGATGACATGAACTGTTGCTGTTCTGTTACGCTGACATTTAGAGCACTCTGAAATTTGCACAGTGTGCAAAATGGGAGAATTAAACATGGAGAAAGCCACAAGTGATGGTTGGGGCAAGGAGGGGAGATTAGGCTTTGGTGACAGCAGAGACTGGCTGAACTTTTTCCTCTCTTTGTCATGTGCAGCTTGGCAGAGCTGGCTGGGCTGAAGCAGAAACGCTGCCACAGTGAGAGAAAAAGGCAGAGAAGGAGGTGATGCCATTTGCACAAAAAACCACAAAGTTGTTACTGAATAAATCCACAAACAAGTATTAAATATTTCTGTTTAGGAATCACACAGCTCAGACTGAGCTAGAAGAAATGCAGGTTGTATTTTTTTTTAATAGAATCATGGAATAATTTGGGTTAGAAGGGGCCTTCAGGATCATTTATTACCAAACCCCTGCCATGGGTGTGGATAAGAGCAGGCTTCTCTTCCAAGCAATTAATTGGATGAACGGGAAGAAAGTAGCAGAGAAAAAGTTTAACAACAGCAAATAATAATTAAAAGAAAAAAAAAAAAAAAAGCATCCTGAAGCTTTTGAAAGGTTCTGATTTGTACTGAGGGTAGCTCATGGTGTCCCTGTAGCTGATGCCTTCTGTGTTACCAGGGAAATTTGGTTTACATGGCAAATTTTTGGTCGTGAATGTCTTCAAGGATGTTTTATATGACAAACTGACAGAAACTTTCCCAATGTCCAGCAGGCACAATGACTGTTTGCTCCAGGATGGATCTGCAGCTGGCCAAGGTCAAGCACATCAGGAGTAGGGGTAACACCTCTGGGATAACAAATTTTAAAAGTGGAAAAAAGGACCTGCAGGAGTGTTGGCTAAGAGAAGAGTGAGAGAAACAGCCCTGCAGACACCAAGGGGTGAAGAAGGAGGGAGGGAGGTGATCCAGGCACCAGAGCAGAGATTCCTGCAGTCCGTGGTAGGGATTTTCTTGCTCTTTAACAATTTTCAGCCCATTTTTTGTCCATCACATCTTCCAGTTGTTCCTTGGTAAAACATAACAAAGGCCCTGTGGGTCAAGTTAAAGGACAGGG
>VXBR01005544.1:20340-67837 GCA_013400215.1 Cisticola juncidis | reverse complement strand
GAAGGGAAGGGAAGGGAAGGGAAGGGAAGGGAAGGGAAGGGAAGGGAAGGGAAGGAACATTCCATGCTTCCCTGCAAACTCCTCTGCCTTGCCTCAGCCTCCTGTAGGCTGTGGAGCATCGAGCTGACGTGGAAATCCATTGGCATCTCCATCCTTGGTTTCCATCTGCAGTCATTCTGCTTTTCAGATCCTCTGCTTCTCCTGGTTGAGATGGCACTGAAGCTCCCATCAGGAGAAATAAAGATCAGCAGGGACTGACTGGTTCATCAAATCCTGCCCTCTGAAATTTCCAGGTAGACTGGATAGTAGGAAGAAATTCTTTGCTGTGAGGGTGGAAAATGATGCCCAGGAAATGTGTGGATGGTTCTAGATGTGTTCAAGGCCAGATTGGGGGTTGGAGCAAGATGGTCAGTGGAAGATGATCCTGACCATGGCAGGGGTTTGGAACTGGATGATCCTGAATTACAGAGAATTATTTAAATGGGTTTAGTGCAAGACTGTGTTATGTCTAATATATTCCAGGACTGCTCTTGCCCTCAGCTCCTTATTCCAGTTTTTTCCAGCTTCCTCCCTTCTCTGATGACTTCTGTTCAACCTTCATTTTGCTCTCCTTGCCTCCCTGTCCTTGCTCCAGTGGAAATGCAATTCACTGTCCCATTAAATTTAACAAAATTTGATGCAACTTAATTCCGGCCTGTTTTCAGTGGTTTTCCATTCAACACGCCCTAATTCAATCTATTTCGACTAACTGCAACACACTTAAATGCAATTCCAGGAATTCCATTAAAAATAATTTGCTGCAGAGGAAATAAATAGTATTTGCTCCAACCAACCACCAATCGATGGGATGTGATTTGCTTAAATGCAATTGCATCCAACAGAAGGAAATTAAATCAAAGCTATGCAGTGTGTTGCAATTAAAATTCATCCCTGAGAATCAGGTCAAAGTTTAATTACTGCCAGAGAGGTTTTATTTAGCTTTCTTGAATACATTTATGCCTTGGACAAATTAGTAGCCCTTGATATCCTTGTGTATAACACGGCCATTGATGGAAAGTTTTTTGCTGTGATTTTGCACATGTTGACCCAGGAGGTTCCTTCCAGCTCCACTTTTCTTTGTTTTGTGATGTTTTTTGTCATGACATCCTGCAGTTTTTCCCCTGAGCTGCCGTGGGATGAAATCCTGTGATTCCCAAATGCTCAGGAACTTCCAGTTCTGCTGCCAAACGTTCAGAGTCACCTCTGTGCTCCCTCCTCCTGAAGAGCAGAGATGAGCATTAAAGGGAAGCTGTTTGAACATTTTGGAAATGAACATGGTTTGATAACATTTTCCTGTCATTAGCTGGTCCTGCCTCAGAGATTTCCAGAAAAAAATGCCTTTCCCTGTGCATGGGAATTTATTTATAGAACTCAGACTTGTGCCTTTGTTTGAGAGGGAAGACAATAAAGAATCAGAGGGTCATAACACAATTAATGTCAGTCCAGGTGTTTCATGGAAGGGAGCCTTGTCAAGCCAGCCTGATTATGTTTCTGAGGAGATAAAAGATTTGTGATAGTGGGAACAGCCTTAGAGTGAGACTTTTCTAACGGGTTTGATTCATTTCCAAGAATCATATTAACAGAAGAAAAAAAAATAAAAGGGAAATATAAATATCAAATCAGTTAAAAGGTAGCGAAATGATGGATCTCAGGAGGAACTTGTCAGTGGAGAATCATCACTGACGCAGGTTCTGCAAGAAGTTTTCAGCATCTTCATTAGTGATTTGGGAAGAAGAATAAAATCACTGCTGACAGCATTTCTGACAGGTGATGATTGCGTCTGAGCAGGGCAGGGGGGTTCCACAGAGAAATTGGAATTTTGGGGGAGGCTGGACCCAGATGAGTCAACTCAGTCCATCTGAATGTGAAATTCTATATTCAGAACAGAGAAATGAGGCTCAGCTTATCCAAATATGGTGTCCTCTTTCACCACTTGTGGTCCCAAGCTGGAGCAGCTCCAGAGGGATTTGCCTGGAATTTGTTCATCAGCAGATTTTGGAAAGGGGTTCATCTCCTCTGGATGACACAGGAGCTTCTTTGTGAATGATTGGTATTAAATTTGTGAATGATTGGTCTTAAATTCGATACAGAAAATAACCCCAGAAAGTGATTTCTCTCCTCTGACTCAGAGGACTGGTTGAGATTTAAGCTGCACAAAACTAAGTGCATTTGAAAGAGTATTTTTCTTTTTGCTTGCATTTACTGTTTGATGAAAGGTGAAGTGTCTCTGCCTCACAAAATTTGTATCAATGTATTATTTTCTTCTCCAGCTGGACCAGACCTTAAAAACTTAATTCAGAAACACGTTAAAGGCCTGAAAGAAACATTACATCCTTATAATCTGTACATTGTGGTGTGGTTAATATAATGTACAACTAAAATGGGAAGGGAACATCCAAATGCACCAAAGGAAAAAAAAAAGAAACATCTGAAATTCTTCCTTTAAAATCATTGCAAATAAAACACTCCTGGAAAACATTTCAGTGTTATCTTGACCAGGGATGAAAGTGAATTCAGCTCTGGTTTAGTGGGAGATGGGTTTTGTCATGACTCACAAGGAAAAGAAAATCATGGATTTTGTCTGTAGTTTGTCCCCTTTAGTTTTACTTCCTTTTTGCAGTGATTTGTTCACTTTTTTCCTCCTTTTTCTTCTCTTGATCCACAAATTACAAAGTAAAGACTTGGCTTTGATCCCACAGAATATCTTTGAAGAAAAGGAGGGGAAAAAAAGGGGTTTGAAACTTTGTTCTGCTTTTGCAGAATTCTGGAATCTTTTTGTGTTGCAAGATTTTAATTGGGGTTTCAGCTCAACACACCCAAATCAAATACTGGGAAAAAAAGAGAAAAAAGAAAAAAAAAAGAAAAGTAGCTTTCCAGCTTTCCAGACTTCCTGGGTAAATTGACACTGTAAAAAGCAACTCTGGGTCAGACTGCACTCATTAGTTTTGCAAATTAGTCAGCTCAACATTACACCATCCCCAATGAAATAAGGTTAAAATGTGTTGGTTTAATTAGATTCTCTTCCGCTATTTTTCATGGAAAGTATCAAAATATTAACAAAATCAGATAAACTCAGATTTCCCCCAACCAAATTGCACAAATTAGCAGGGTTTTGAAGGTCCCTGTGAAATCACTGAGCACCACAGGGAAGTGAAGGTGGGCAGAAATGTTCTCCCACTTTCTGGGATCAGATCAAGTTTGTGAATCACATTTATTTCTCCTCAGGCCCGAATCTCACATTTCTGGAGGTTTGACACTCATTATCATTTTCTGTTAGCATTTGTCTCCCTGTAATGAGCTGTGCTGTTCTGAGGGAGATGTGGTAGGCACAGGAATGATTAATATGGAAAAAAGGAAGATTTACACTCCTTATTTCCTGCTGGTTGGCCTCAGGTTGGCCTTGGACAAGATTCCTGTTGTGCAGAGTTCTGTAAAAATGTGGGATCAGAAGTGAGGCCCAGCCACAGAGCTGAAAGAAGGACAGGCTGGGAAAATTGAACTATATCAGGGATTTCAGCCTGGTTGGGTGACAGATTCCCTTTCATTCAGGGCTTTGTGGGGTTTCCCTACTCATCCAGGTTCAGTTCTTGTCTTTGAAGAGGTTAGGATGGGCACAGAGTAAAAAAAAAAAACAAAAACAAACAAACAAAAAACCAAAAAAAAAAAACCAGAGTAAAATTCACCTTCTTGATTCTGTGATGTTATGGGAGATGGGTGTTTTAAAGCCCATTCTGCATCAGGGAGAGAAAAATAATTGACATGGAATAATCCAATCCCCCTTTCCAGCTGCTGCCACCCCTGTCAGAACAGGCAATCCTAAATCCTCTGTGCCAAAATGCAGGAAATCATGGATTCATAGGAAAATGGAACCACAGCATGGTTTGGGTTAAAAGATGATCCAATTCCAATCCCTCTTCCATGGGAGGAGACACCTTCCACTAGAGCAGGTTGTTCCTGATTTATGAGGTTTCATCTTCACTCATGGGCAATGAAGGTCCCATGGTGACTTTTCCAAAATCCCTTTCAGGATTTCCCTTTAATCTCACCTTACACTACAGCAAGGATTGTGTATTTCTCATTTTAGCCCCTCTTAGATTAGAGCTACAAGGCTCAGAACCTCAAAAGTATTTACAAGACAAAGGATTTCAAAAGGGATTTAGCTCCTTAAACAGGAATTAAGTGTACAAATACTTCTCTGGGTCTCTGAGGCTCAGATATGGCAGCACAAAGTGATTTATGAAGACAACAGAGGCTGGTTAATCGAGGAGACAGCTGCTCCTTTGCTTTTTTTTTTTTGTGTGTGGAACTTCTGGCAGAGATTCATCCACATCCATTAATTCCTTCTGCTGCCCTAATCTTCTTTTCCTTGTTTTTAGGATCATTCCAGCACCCCACTGAGCAGTGACAGTCTTTGCTAGCACCTGCCAATGCCAACAAAACGTGAGCACAGGGGAGGAAATAGGAGTTTGTGTATTTATTGCATTACCAGTTCTTGGAGGTCTCACAGTTTGTGCAGAACCAGCCAGAATTTTCTGTCTTTTGGGGACTGAAGCTCACAAAAAGTTCTAGGAGGTGAAACCTTGAGGAGACCTCATCCATGGAGCACATCCCTCCTCTTTGCTCTGGGGCCTGGGGGTGGACAGGTCCCAGAATATTTCTCTTGCAGTTCTATTTTCCAGTTGATGTGCACGTGGAAACCACCCTGGATCAGTCCTAGAATGGCACAATCCAAGGGCACATCCATAACCTGTTGGCTTTTCAGCAGCTTCAACAAATCAACAAATCAACAAATTAACAAATCAACAAATTAACAAATTAATAAATTAACAAATTAATAAATTAACAAATTAATAAATTAAGGGCTGGATGTTGTTAAAAAGGAATAAATAAATTTCCTTTGAATAGTGGGAGAGAAAACCAACCCAGGTTTCGTTCCAAACCTTGCAAAGCCCTCCTGAGAACCTCGTCTGACCTACATAGCTCAGAGCAAGAAATTTCATCTCAGCAGTATCCACAAACTCTCCCATTTATTTCTCTTAAACTGCACAGAAAACCTCTTCATTCTTTCCTATTTTTTAATTGAGGAATACATAATCTTCCTCTAAAGACACTAATTGATGAGAGGATTTATCACATCCACTGCTTGTCTGCTCTGAAGGTTGATTTAACCTCATGATTTAAGATGTACACCTTGAATTCAGTTCTAATTTCACTCAGTTGAATTTCCAGCCACTGGAACTTGTGATGCCCTTTTTTACTTTTTTTTTAATTTTTTTTTTCCCTGACTCAAGAGCAGCATCTGATAAGGAATTAGAAACTGTAATCGAGTCATCTGCTAAGCTCCGTTTCACTCCACTGAAGAAATCATGTTCCTCATTATCACTGAAGGGCTCATCTTTCAATTTCAGATCAATCTCCCATCGTATGTCCAGGCTATTCCCAACAGCTTCACAATATTTTTTTGCCTTTTGAAGAAAAAAAAAAAAAAAAAAAAAAAAAAAAACCAGTTATCTAACTATATCTATCTATCTTTTCTCTGACTATGTTTTCTGTTTAACAAGCTGTCCTGAATTACAGCTTTTTAAAAAAAAACAGGAAAAAAAAAAAAAAAAAAAAAAACCAGTTATCTAACTATATCTATCTATCTTTTCTCTGACTATGTTTTCTGTTTAACAAGCTGTCCTGAATTACAGCTTTTTAAATGCAAGCAGGAATAAAAAAAAAATCACACACCTTTGGTGAAAAAAAAGATAGCACGAAGGTGGGATATGCTAAGCAATGACAGTCTTTGACCTAAAATAAAAGTGCCTAAACACAATGTACTAAGGAATAAGAGATGGGAGATGTCCTTTGAGAAGGAGGACATTTTTTCCCCATTTCCTGCTTTTTTTCTGAGCAGGATTTATCCTATTTTTTCTGGCTGGCCTGATGAACAACCCCTTTACTGTTTGACCTCCCCAATATCTGAGTTGATTCCTGTGCTGTCCAGAAAAATGTCTCTGTTCAAATCCCTGAGAAAACTCTCATGTGGATTTGTAAATCACAGCAATCCAACTAAATTCCTTTTTGCCCACATTAATCATATCCTACTCTCACATTATGATGTCAGAAATCTTCAGCTTTTATGCATGTACCAAACCCCCAGTGATTAAACAGAGTTCAGCACCAAATTGCATCTGCATAATTGGGTTTTTTTTCTTCTTTCTGTCTAGTTCTGTGATGCACTCCACGATTTTCAATTTTCTTCCCCAAGAAGGTGTTGTCACAGTGCTGGTGGATGTAAAAATGTGTTTATCAATAATTCAAATCTGGTTGATTATTTGATACCTCCTGTAGCTCAGCTGTTTCTTGAGGCTGGGCAATTGGCCTGCATGACCTATAGGAATGTCCTGAAGATTTTTTAGATCTAAATCTTCTTTTTCCTATCACCAAAGGTGATTTTGACACCAAACTGTGCTATTTTTTTAAGTCAATGTGGCACAATTCCCTCCCTCTCATCCTTCTTTTCACCCCACCCTTCTTGCTCTGTGGGTGGACACGGTGCCCTCACACATGTGGGGAAGGAGCTTTTTTCCTCTCCTTTTTTCCCTTTTTAGTTGTTGTTTCTAGAACATAATTCAATTTACACATCCTCCCTGCTTGATTGGCTTCTGCCTTTGCAGCTCCCTGACAACAGATTGATAAAACTTGACCTTAATAGCATGAGAAATATTAAAAACACCCAGAGCTTTGCAACGCTTCTCTTTCTTTGGGAGTCAGACACAGACTAAAGTTGGGTTTAGAACATCACCCCTTCCATTCCAGAGAGTATGAAAAACCTCAATTTCTACCACAGAAAAATTCAAGCTTGATTTTTTTGGGGGGGAAAGGAATATTTTTTTTTCTCAAGGCAGCAGTGCAACTCACCACCAGGGATCTTGTGAAATCTCATTTCTCATAGATCTTAAGGATTTGATTAAACAAATGGTTGGAGGCTGGATGAGGAACTTCCAGACATCTTGTCCAGCATATAATTTTGGGATGGGAAGGTCTAAATGTAATTCAGAGCCAAGGCAGAGTCTTTGCCTGGATATTCAATCATTCCTGTGTCCTGAATCTCTCCATGAATGCCACTTGGGGTTTCCCCAAGTTTTCTTCTTTTTGATTGTTCCTTGAGGATCAGATCTGGTTCACAGAAACTCAGACCTACCCTGCACCCTCCCAAATCCTTTTTTTAATCCCTCTGGCATTTTACCAGCACTCTCTAAAGGTGGATAAGGGAAAAAATCTCCTGTCTGGACAGTGAAGAGATCCAGAACCCTCCCACTGTTAAGAGAAAGAGACAACAATGCCTGGGGTGATTCAGAGCTGCTTTAGGCATTGGAAGGTGCTCTAAGATCTCTCTAAATTTTTTTCTTCCCCAATTCCTTCCATGAGCTGTGTGCTTCTGACATAAGAGTTTTGGCAAAGTAAAAATAAATGATTCCTCCACCCCACCCTGGTGTAGGTTTGACCCTGAATTATCCACACGGAGCACGAGGAGCAGCTGCACCATCATTTCCAACCACAAAGACTCGAACAGACACAGCCCAGCCCAATAATGAATAGGAGAGTTTAGGGCTAATTATAACAGGCCTTTTAATTTCCATCTGGAGTCACAAAATCAATGGAAACTCCTTGCTTCATTAAATAATTGCAGTTGCCAATAGCTGGAGCTGTTCCATTTGCAGGTGTGATAAAAAACTGTTTATTTGGTGGTTATCTTGCTCCAAAACCTTTTTTTTTTTCCCCAAGGAATGAAGCCACAAAGCTGCAGAGAAAGGGAGAACATGAGGAGGAGGAGGGAACATCTTGGGCTGATGTGAGAGAAGCAGGGTTTGAGCTTGGGCTGAGCTGCGTTGTCCTCCAAAATTCAAATGTGATGGATTCCTCCTCCCTCCACTTCCAAATCTCCATGGAGAGATGGAAGCAAAGCAGCCTTGGTTTAAATGGGAGAAAAATTTGGCTCCCTTGGCCAAATTCATCGTGTGGGTAAGAGCAACATTTGAAAACAAAGTCACAAAGGTTATTCTGGTAGCTGTGGGCTAAATAAGATTCTGGAGGTGAAGAAATTAAACAAAAGCCACTTAAAAATCACTTTTTTTCCTTTCCAAATCTATTTTGTTTACTGGGAAGAACAAAAAAAAGATGAACCAGCATGTCTTAAAAGCCCTCAATTCTCTCTACACAAATCTGTCTTGCCATTAGTTATTGTTCTTCTACTGACTTGAAGTGCTCAAAATCCATTGAATCTTCTCAAAAAATCCAGTTGGATTAGTGTGTTTCTGTGAATTTTACCTTTCCAGGATAGGAGGAGACAGTAAAACTTTAAACAAAGGTTGGACTTTTGGTTGCAGATTGGACTCGATGGTCTGGGAGATCTTTTCCAACCTTGATGAGTCCATGATTCTAATAAGAGCAGTGGATTTAAGGAGATGTCCTGCAAACATCTGGAATTTTCTCTGACAAACTTCAAGCCTGCAGACTGATAATTCATGGATAAATTTGATTTTTTGCCCCTAACTCCCAGGAAACAGGAGTTGTGGAGGTGAGCACCACCAAGGGGAGCGTCCTTCAGTGAAAGTAAGGATGAAATTTAGTTCCAACATTAAAGCTAAAATGGAGCTGTCCCAGACTGTGGGATTTTCTGCTGGCTGGAAACACTCACTGGTGGCTTGTGCTCCTTCTCTGCTCTCATGAAACCCAAATTCTTCATGAAAAACAACCAATTATGGAGCCTCTTCAGAAACCTCCCTTTGCTAATGAACAGTCTGGTGCCTCCCCAAACCAATCCAAGTGCAATCTGCTCTCCTGCTGAGCTCCAGGAAAATCATCAGGGTTTCTCAAGGTGTTTACACTGAATTGTAGTAAAAATCTATTAGGGTTAAGTGACAACTGTAACAAGCTGAACTGCCTGGCAAAACAGGCAGCAGTCTATCAGCTTTTCCATCTCCCATCTAAATATTTATGAATCTGGTTTTTAGCAGCACCAGCTGGCTGGGAGCTGCCTGAATATTTGGATGTCTAAAATTCTTAGGTTCATTCCTTAAGGTCTGGATCAAGGCAAACCCATCGTTAGCTGTAAGAAGAAATCTTTATTTTTGGGAATAAAAGCACTGGGCGTAAACAACGTGAGCACTTTAATCAAATTTTGACTCACATATCTTCAACAAAAGAGAATACCTGAGTGTGAGGGTGGAACCAGAGAGTCAAGGAATGTCATGTTGGGACAAAACAGACAAGTGTCACCTTAGCATCAACAGCTTGGAACAGCCAGGAAATATCCCCTGGCTTGCAGCTTAAAATGAACATTTCATTTGTTCCATTCACACCGTGCCTAAGGCAGTCTGTAGTGAAGGGTATTAAAGCATCTTTTAAAACACATTTCCCCCAAAATTGCTTGGCTTTGAGGGGACCTTGAGCAAAAAAAGTGAATTGGACACAAGGAGAATTATACAGCTGAACTCAGCTTCTGTCTGAGCTGTTTCAAGTGTATGAAAATGGAAGATGAGACTTCATTTTTCCCCGTGGGGAAGGGAATTTGCCAGCAGTGCTTGCAGCTGAGGTTTGGGAGAGTGGTTCAGGAATGATCAACATTCTTGAGTTTTGTATTTGCTCTCCATCCATCTACCAGAATGCATCATCTTTTCTGTCATGGTCCTGCTTTGAAGGGTTTTTTTGGAAGAGGCTTTTGGTTGATTCTCCATGAGTTCATAAAATTATAAATCCATACAATAGTTTGGGTTGGAAAGGACTTTAAAAATCATCTCATTCCACCCCCCTGCCATGGGCAGGGACATCTCCCACTCTCCCAGGTTGCTCCCAGCCTCATCCAACCTGGTCTTGGGCACATCCAGGGATGGGCCATCCACAACCTCAGCAGATAAAGGGCACATATTGAAAGCTGCTGTTGGAAATGAAGCTGCAAATATCCATGAGGTGCAATATTGCACTCAGGAAGGAAGCAGACTGGGAGGACTGGGGATTGATAATGACACCTAAAACAGGGAGAAATCCAAGTGTATCTCAGACCTTAAGCAGCAGAAACAAGAATGCAGCAAATTTGGGAGCACCTAGGGCTTGACATTACCTTGCTTTCTTTTTATGTGTGTAGAGACCAGGCTGGGTGAGGGTCTGGGCAGCCTGGTCCAGTGGAAGGTTCCCTGCTCATGGTAGGGGTTTGGAGCTTGCTGATCTTCCAATCCAGAACATTCCATGATTCCATGGTTCTGTGACTCAGTGGCTCTGTGCCTTTGTGACTCTGTGACTGCAGCCCTCGTGTGCTCTGAGGCCTGGGCAGTTCCAGGTCATCTCAGTCACCTTCTGGTGAAGTTGGCTCTCATCTCAGGATAGTTTTTCCCATTAAAACAAGGAGCTATTCCATCCCCTCACAACACACAGGAGGCCACAGGAGACTGGGAGATGAATCGTGGTAATCCCAGGCTGCCCCCTGTGCAATCCCTGTGCTCCCAGCCCTTGTCAGTCCCACAGGTGAGTCTGGACCAGATTAACTCGAGCTGCCCAAGCAGAGCTTAAAAATGGGCCCTGTTCAGTGAGCAGGGGCACTCAGCCTTGCAAGGACAGATGGTGCAATTAAGGAGAGCAGCTCTGCTGCCACGTTCAGCATGGTCACCCTCACTTCCATATGTGTCCTGTCATCTGAGGAGGGCTGGAGGCCAGCCAGGCATCCCTGTGTTTGTGATTCCTTGGCAGATACCACAGGAATGAGACTGAACAGCTCTGCTGGACCCTAAGGGTTGGGTCATCCATGAGGCTGGTGGTGAGATGATGGCCTTCACCTCCTGCAGACCAAACAGCCTGGATTTGTATTCAGGGCTTGTTTTCCCATCTTCCTTGGTCTGTGGGAACTGAGGAGCAGTGAAGATGAAGATTGTGTTCCTCTTTTTGATAACTGAGTGAAAAACTCCCCCGTGCCAGAGAAATAACCAAGGAATGACAGCACAGAACAAATACACTGCAGCAGCCAGGTCAAGGATGAGGATGATGGACAGCTGTGGAGGAAGATGAGGATTTTTGAGGATATCCTGGGAATTGCATTTGGATGAGCATTGCCAGCAGGTCAGGGAGGGGATCCTGCCCCTCTGCTCAGCCCTGGTGAGGCACATTTGGAGTGCTGTGTCCAGTTCTGGGCTCCTCGGGACAGGAAGGACAGGGAGCTCCTGGAGCAGGTCCAGAGGAGGACAATGAGGATGAGGAAGGGACTGGAGCATCTCTGCCAAGGAAAGGCTGAGGCAGCTGGGGCTGTTCAGCCTCAGGAGGAGACACAGCTGAGAGGGGACACCATCTCTGTCTGTCCCTGTCTGCAGGGAGGGCTCTGAGCAGGGCCAGGCTCTGCTCTCGGGGGCCCAGCAATGGCACAGGAGGAACAGGCAGGAGCTGATCCCAGGAAGTTCCACCTGGAACGAGGCAGAACTTCTTCCCTGAGCAGTGACCAAGCTCTGAACAGAGACCAGGGAGGGTGTGGAGTGTCCCTCACTGGAGATATTCCAGAATCCTCTGGACACAACTCTGTGCCTGTGCTCTGGGATGGCCCTGCTGGATCAGGGAGGTTGAACCAGGTGACCCCACTGTGGTCCCTTCCAGCCTGACCCTTTCTGTGATTCCATGACTTGCTGGATTAAAAAAAAAAAACTCTCCTGCTTCTCTTATTTTGACCCAAATGAGAATGAATGGATGGACACAACCCACAGACACAGGTCTGTGCCAGTTGTTGAACACTCCCACATTTCTCCACCAGAAAGCAGAAAAAAGCTCAGGAATATTTGACCAGCTGGTTTTTGTGCTGGGAAACAAATCTGAAAATCCAGTCTGGCAGATAAAGCTGCAGGAATGTAAACAGGGGATAGAACAGTCAGATGGAGATTGAAATGGATCAAATAGATCAAACAGATCAAACAATGGTCTTGCCTGCGGGAAAATGACACTTTAGGGGGATCAAACTTTGATTCAAAACCATTTAGGACCTGTGTTCTATATTTCAATGCCATAGGGACAACTACAGTGCAGAACCAACAGAGAAACAGGGCATTAAAAGCATCTCATATCATGATATTTAATTAAATTCTCCCTTAAGCTGGCTGGTTTGTTCATTTATGTTTTGGAAGTGTTATTAAATAAAGTAAGTAAAGGTGTTATTTGAGGATCCCAAAAACCTCCATGCTGGAAAGGGAAATTTTCCATTTTCCTCAGGGGAAGGACGCTGGTGATTGCTCAAGAGCACATGTAAGGGCAAGCAGGATGATTCAGGGAACTCGTGGTCTTTGTTATGAGAAAATATTACCCAGACATGACCTTTAGTTAGTTCACCTCAGATGAATAAAAGCACAGAAGATCCTGGAGGCACGGCCACAGGGAGATCTTTTCATGGCAGTTACTAATTCAGAAAAAAGACCTAACAGTGAATTATTTTGCAGAAAATTCCACCAAGGCTCTCATACCAACCACCTAAGATAAGAATTGAGGTGGTTGGCGGCTACCTCAGCCCAGAAAGGACTTGTAGTGCATTAATGATCTGTTAAAAAACTTGATTTAATTGTCCTAAGGCTCAGGGCTCTGTGGAATCCAAGATTGGCCTTAAAGCCCATCTGGTTCCAACCTTCTGCCACAGGCAGGGACACCTCCCACTATCCCAGGTTCCTCCAAGCCCCATCCAACCTGGATTTCAACACTTCCAAGAGTGGGGCAGCCACGGCTCCTCTGGGACATCTGTGCCAGGGCCTCACCACCCTCATGGGAAGAATTTCTTCCCAATATCTAATCTAAACCCACCCTGCTTACATTTAAGGCCATCCCTCCTCGTCCTCTTGATGAAAGTTCTGGTGAAAATCTTTCAAACACAGATCAGTTTCTGTTCTGACAATATTCACGAAAGAATTTCAGTGTTTCTCCACAAATCGTTTTGGGAGGAAGTGGAGATTTTGCCTTCTCAGGTTTTTTTCCCTGAGTTTTATTACCCAGCTGTCTAAAAGTTCAGAAGAGATGAGGACAGTTACTGGTGAAGAAATGCATCTCTCCAAGATCTCCGAGTCTTTTGTTACGACCGGCACAGGGATTGAAACATTTATTGGTTTCCTGCAAGTTTGGATCCCACAATCCCCCATCACTCTTACTCTGTCTGCTTTACAGATGCCACCCTCTTCAAAATTCAGCCTTGAGAGGGCCTGTGTCGTTCCCTGAGATATTTAATGATTGCTGAGCCCAGGTAACTCTTCCTACCCGCAGTAAAGTTGGGTTTGAGCAGCCATCAGCAAGAATTTGCAATTTAACGCCTCGCCAAGGCATTGTTTAATTGACAGTAACTCTCTGAACTCAGCACTGAGAATATTGAGGAATTAGACAGGAGAACAATTTGTGGACAACAAGTGAGTGCTGAAGCCTCTTCCTCTTCAGCTGTTTTGTCACTTCAAGCTGTCATTCAGAGCAGTCTCTCATCTCCCTTCTCCTCCACTGCCTTCGCTGGGTTCACCTCGGAAGGGCTAATTAGCTCCTTGTCAAGCACTGCCTCCTCTGAGTCCTGAAAAAGGGAGCTAAAATCAGTTTGTATTTCCAACAACATCAACCAGGAAGGAAAGAAGGAAGGAAGAAGAAGGCAGGCAATGGAATGAGTGGCAGGGAATAGTGAAACCCCTCAAAATAATTATAGAGAGAGCTTGGACAAGTTTCTATCAGTTGGATGAGGAGAGCCTAGACTGAATGATTCTATTTAAAAGAGAGAAAGTGAGGCACGAAATGGATTTGCTTATCGTCAACCATCAGCAGAAAGAGGAGTTCATGGAAGTTTTTGGCACTGCTGCATTCAGTACCTTGGTCCCAGTTTTAGGTAAGTTCTTCCTGAGTTTAGGGAGAGGCCTGAACTACAAAACCCACAGAGAAAGGGGATTTCTGCTACAGAATCATGGGATTAGGTAGTTGTTGAGGTTGGAAAAAACCTTCAGGTCCAACCTTTGACCAAATACAACTGTGTCCAGTAAACCATATCACAAAGTGAATCATTTAGAGACCTGAGCATCCCAGAGATCCACTAGGAAATCATTTAGAGACCTGAGCATCCCAGAGATCCACTAGGAAAGGTAGGATCCCCAGAGAAGCCAAATTAAAAAAAAAACAAAAACAAAAAAAACCAAAAACCAACCAACCAACCAAACAAACAAACCCAAAAAACAAACCAAAAACCAACCAACCAACCAAACAAACCCCCAAAAAACAGCCCTACTAGTTAATTTGTTTTTATCCCGAGGAAGTTTTAAGCTTTAAGTTCTAATGCCAAAAAATTAGAGTGCTTTGGGTCGTTGGATTCATCTCGGGGTCAGAGAATTTTCCAGTTGTTTGGGGAAAGAATTTTCTGAGAGTCCCCAGACAGACTGTATTTTTTCAGGGAATATGAGAAATTGTATTTGGCCACTCCAAGAAAAAAGGCAGTTGCATTTCATAGAATGCCATATATACAAAAATAAAGATTCATTTTTCTCCAGGTGTTTTGCCTCTGTTTTTTTCCTTCATCCTACAAGTCCTTTGAGAAAGTCACTTCAGGAAAAAAAATAACTTTGAGGAAATTGCTAATACTGTTTAGTACCTGGCTCACCACATCCAGGAAACCTGCTGTGCTATTGCCAGTGGATTTGAAATGGGTTTTAAGTCCAATTTTTGAGATTTCTGCTACTGGAAGTCATTATTCTTAAGCATAAATATTTTCGGGATGGATGATTTTTGTGCAAATTAATTACTTGTTCCTATGTTGTTTACCACTGGCCCATTTTCCTCAAAGGAAAACAAAAGCCCCTCTTGCCAAAAGCTTCTGAACAGTGATTATTCATAAATGGCTTTTCTGGGGCTCAGTTTATTGCTGGGTTCAGTTAAATCTCAGGGTAACAGAGCAGTTCCAGCTTCAAAAAGCAAAATCCTTGTAGACACTCCCAGGGAAGGCTCCAAAGCCAAATGGGAATTTTGAGCTGCTCTGCTCTGTCTGGACCTTCAGCAAGGCTGAATTTCTCCCAATTCTGGCCTTTCTTGGTCACAGATCTTCAGGTGCTCTTCTCCTTCCAGCAGATTTGGCTGTAGCACCACGGTCAGTGCAAGGAAACTGCAAAGTTTCCATCCACCCCTTTCCCAGGTAAAACTTTTTCCTGTGCCTCATTTAGATCCTCCCGTGCCCTATTTAGGTACTTCCACAATAACTTGCAAAGTTGGAAAGAAAGAGACAGGGACATTGAGCTCATGCAAGATGCATGGTTGCGTTTGTGAGCAGGAGTGGAGATTGCCCCACTTATTTCCTCTGGAGAGGCTGAAAGTGCCTCACACCCATTTAAACTTATTTTTAACTCTAAGTGGGGGCCTGAGTTGCATTGCTTTCAATGGGAAATGAAAGGGATTTCAATTTCCTTGCTGAATAGGAAGGAGCCAAGCCCCAAATCTGGGCATTGAATTTGAAGGCGCTGACAAATAAAGGATGGGATGTATTATTTTCTTTTTTGATCATTTTGCTTATTCCCTGGATGTCACCCACTGAGTGTGATACACAGGGTAGGTCCTCATCATATTTAAGGTCTCAAATTGGACACCCTCCAAAAGCTGCTGGTTCTGTTTTCATTTTTTAGAGTGCCTGAGGAGCCTCTATAATTCAGGCAGAATATCTGGCACAAACCCATACTTGGTGCACTTTCAGTCTCGTCCTCTCCAGCTTCTCTGGGATGAGAATTCCTGAGTGTATCCAGAGTTCTGCCCTGAATTCAGACACTCTGCACCTGTCCCCAGATATCCCCAGTCTGTTCTTCTCCCTTTTAGGTCCCACATGTTCTCCTAGATGTCCCACATGTTCACCTCTCTTGAGGTGGCAAATGCCACCCCAACTCATGTAAGTCCTGAGATCTTCCAGGAGCTCCTGAGACCTTTCAAGGTGAGATCCCCATGTAGACACAAAATTTCAGGTGTCTACAACAGATGTTTCTTCATCTGAGCCAGCTGATTGTGTTCCCACCATGGGCAAAGGAGGTGCAGTCAAGAGAATCAGGGAATTCACCCTGTGCACCCTCATTTATTTCAGGGTGAGAGGAATCACAGAATCATGGAATGGTTGGGGTTGGAAGGGACTGCATAATTCTAATTCCCCTGTCATGGGCAGGTTCTTCCAAGCTCTGTCCAACCTGTCTTTGAACATTTCCAGGGATGGGGCAGCCACAGCTTTCCTGGGAAATTTCTGCCAGGGCCTCACCACCCAGAGAGGGAAGAATTTCTTCCCAAAATCCAAGCTAACCCTGATTTCTCTCATTTTGAAGCCTTTCCACCTTGTCCTGTTGTCTCTTTTAAGAAGTAAATGACAAAACCTATTCTCCTGACATCTGTTCATCACTTTTGGGAAGTCCATGATTTCCTTCCATGTTTCCTTCACGTGACAGATGTGAACTTTGCCTTTTAAGAAACCCTGCACAGATCCCTGCAAAAAAAGAAGGAATTTCCAGATTCCTGGAGGCAGCTCCCACTCATTTGAGCACGATGGGGATCCCTTCAAGAAGGAATTTTAAAGGTTTCCAGGGATGGTGACTACACCCCTTCCCTGGGACCCTGTTCCAATGCTTATCCACTCTTTCAGAGGCCATGGGAAGCTGTGAGACATCAGGGCCAGTCCAGATTGGTCATAAACCAACCTCTGACAGCTGTGGCCAAACTCATCTTTTATTCCCAGGGCAGTGCAGCAGCTGGATGGAGCAGGAGGCTCAGTCCTGTATAATAATTGTAATTTATGCCTTGATGTGTGGGGAAATCTATGCAATTTATGGTTCTTCTATTGCACATATAACCTGTTCGAGCAGGACCCCGCTTTTTTGGGAACTGAGTTGTCTGAATGACTTTTTAGATTGTGTTTCCTCCAAACCTTGTGTTTGGTGTCTAAACTAGAAAGATGTCTTTTGATTTCTCTTTGCTTTATTTAAGTTATGCTAAAATATACATTTTGCATGGAGAAGGAGAAGTAAATGAGAGAGGCAGCACTCTCAAGGAATATTCCCTGGCTGCAGCAGCCACTTCAGTGATGGAATAACTGGAATGTTACAGTTTCTCTCCTCTCAAAATCTGATCTCAGTCGAGAATGGGTCTCAAAATCTCCAGATTATTTCAGTTTCATTGTATTTCTAAACAAGAAATACTAAAAAAATAGTGATTATTGTTTAAAGAGTAAATATTTGATAGCTGTAATATGGCAGCTTTGGCAGTTCCAGGACTCCACAATGTTTTGTATTCACAATGCAGAACATAAAAATACTCCTGGTCTGAACATGTGAACCCCAAACCCGCTCACAAAGCAAAGAAAACCCAAAAAAATCCTGGACAAATGGATGAGCAGCCACTGCTGGATTTTACAGCCACCTCTTTGTAAGATCTCTGTACCTTCAAGCCCTTTGTTACACATTTTGAACTCAAATCCCAGCTAATAATGAAAGATTGTCCCTTCTTGGTGTACCCAGAAAAACTCTTCCCACTTTTCCCCTCTCACCACTTGGTCCAACCAAGCAAACCCACTCTGATCTGGGTGATTCTTGCCAAGATCAGCAGATGGAAGGTCACCAAATATGCTCTGTCTGAAATCTCTTTTTTGCCCCCTCTTTGGTGTTATCATTCCCTCTTCTAACATTTGACAGAAACCAGTGTGAAAAAGAGGACAGAAAATCACAATGGTGTTCAGGCCTCTTTGGTGCTGCAAATATGAAATTTTATGGTGCTGGAAAGACAAAATTTAGTCTCCCTTCCCCTCTCCCACCTCCATTTACATTACAAATCTCTCCCTCATGTATAAATTGAGGAGTGTTGCTTACCAGTAATCTCCTTTCTTCAGAAAGGTTTTCAGCTGCCTTCTTTAAAACTGGATATTCACAAACTACCAGGAGGTTTCTCTTTATTTTCTAAAGGTGTGTGAATAAATTACCACAACTGAGGTGGAGCAGGCAGCCCACAGGGGCCTATGAGTGGGAGGTGAATGCCACAAGCCCCCTCTCATGCTTGATGAGATGCTTGTGCCCCCCCAGCTCATCTCTTAGGCTTCCATTCCAACAAAAGCTGGCATTTGTTGTTATTATTATTATCTTTTTCTTTTTTCCTGGTAATGTTTTGTAAGTCACAGCAACAACACGATAACAGCAAGCTCAGCCTGTTCAACAATATGTAAATATTTTCCTGTGGGAAATGAGATAGAAAATTCACGTCCACGGATTTCAAAAGGTCACTTAGGCAGCAGTGTTTGAACACCAGCAATCTGCATCCCAGCTGCCTCTGGCAATAATTCCTGCTTAGGTGCTTACTGGGCATGGAGAGCATGGGAAGCGAGGTGTGTAATGGGGATGGAGATGGAGGACAGGAGACCAAGGCACCAAACAGGAGAGGTGAGAAAGGGACACAGCAAGGAGGGCTCTTCAGACACAGAATTTGGTGATCTGAAGTTATGCTAAAGGCATTTCCCAAAATAGTCATCTACAAATGTCACTGTTGTTCTGTTTGGGGGTGTTTTTACATCTCTTGGAAAAATGAAAGAATCATGGAAAGGTTTGGGTGGAAGGGACCCTCAAGAGGCACAGGGTGGCATTTCTGGGGTGTCCTGTGCAGGGCCAGGAGTTGGATTTGATCACCCTGATGGGTCCATTCCAACTCAGCATATTCTATAATTTTGTGATTCTGGGATCATCCAGTTCCAACCCCTGCCATGGGCAGGGACAACCTGGAAGTGTTGAACACGGGGATGGGGTTAGGAGCAAGCTGGTCTGGTGGAAGGTGTTCTTACCCATGGCAGGGGTTGGAACTGGATGATCTTTGAGGTCCTGTCCAACTCAAACCATTCCATGATTCTGTGATCTTTTTTTGGGGTTTCCCTTGGAAGAGGAGGCTTTGTACACTATGTCCTGTGCCTGATTTATTTTAAAAACATTTTGCTTTGCCAGGTTTCTTTCAGCTGGCACATTTTATTTTCTTCATTGACTCTGATTTGCATTTCCCACTCGGGCAACAACTCATGAAGCTCTTTATGTTGTTCATCCTTTGTCTTTGGGGTTTTTTATTTCTGATTGACTGCCATCAGCCCTTCTGGAGCAGATTGAAAAGATTAAGAGGTCTGAGATGACAAAAAGAAGAGTCTGTCAGAGAGAAAACCTTTAACCTTCTTTAGCTGGGTGCAGAATTTTGGCTTGAAGGAGGTAAAATTCATTTTGTATGTTCATGTGGTTGGTGTTAGATCCTCTCCTCTGTGTTTCTGAACGCTGGGGAAGTGGAAATAATTCCTCCTGAATTTTCAAGGACCAGTGCACAAAGATCACTGAGTGCTGGTCCTGGGCCACAAGAATCAAGATGGGTGGAAGGTGCTGACACACACAGACTCAAATATCTCTGCTAAAACCATTTAAAACATCTCTGTAAGATTCATTTTAAAGTTTTCTTTAAGCAGGTCCTGAACTTGAGGTACCTAAGAGAGTGTGTTTGAACAGTGTGAAAATGTCACAGCGTTTTGGGGGATACAAATCTTTGTTTTTCATCAGGCCCTCTGGCAAAGCCAAGCACCAAAGACAGAAATCCCACATCACTGAAATGAGTCATTACTGCAACCACTTTTGGGAAGTGGGAGCTTGGACTTGTTCAAAGTGAGGAGCCTAAAGATCATTCCAGTAACCAGGATGAGTTTGATAAAACCTGATTCTCCCTTCCTAAAGTCCTGACAAAGAACTTTTAATTCCCTCCACGTAAATTTTAAAATAATGTCAGTATTGAAATAACATCCAGGTTTTCCTGCCAGGTTTTCCCTCAGTCTTTTTTTTTCCCTCCCTCTCTCCTTTTCTCTCTTGACAAAGGCTCATTTGCTTTATTAAAATAATGTAATTGGACTTGTAATTTTTTATTTTTTTACTGAGGTTAGGAGAGGAAAAAAAAAATCTCGAATTTATGACGTTTTGCCTTTAGGAGGGAAGTGTAGAAAAGTTGCAAGTCACCTGCACTGGAGTCAGGACTTCATCTTTTATCACACAGATGAAATACCCCAGACTGGTCTCAAATATTTTCCTGTACATGGTCAGTTCCAGGTATCAGCTTTTTATCAGCCTTTTGTAGGATGTTTTTTCCTGATAATCACTTTGTACTGAACGTTCTCCAGGTCCCTCTAGCATGGGAAATGGCTGTGTAAGGAAAAGATGTTCAGCATAGCTCAGAATTCCTAATTTTTCCCTGATAAAAAAATAAATGCTTCCTCTATTGGAATGTAGTGGCTCCACATGAAATCATGGATGACTTAAGTGCTCCATGTTATATCCCAAAGTCCTTCCAAGCTTTAATTTTCCATTTGTAAAGAGCACAATAACTGAGATTGGGTTTTGTCCCGAACCCAAAGGATTTTGCTGTCAAACATGGCATTTTTTCCTGCACAAAGGAATCATTTAGACACAACAATTCCTGAAATAACTTAGTGCTTGCTGGGACATCCCTCCATGGGTGCACGTTACAGCCTGACCTCAGTGTGACATCCATAATTCCCTTCCTGCCTCTCACCCTGTTGTCACCCCGAGGTGGGCTCTGAGTGCAAGTTTGGCGTTCCAAAGGCAGAGATCCCAACACTCCCACACCCTGAACCTTTGCTCTGGACTGGGAAAATCCTGGTTTGCCTAATGATGACCCAAGCAGCAGAGCCTGACTTGCTCCGTTGATAAAGTGGGAACACAGGGAGAGAGATTAATTTGAATTTAAAAAGGAGAGGATCGTGTGGTGCTGATCCAGACTCCCCATACTGAAATGAGATAATTTGGATTTCAGGGTCAGGTGCCATCCTGGCTGGCTCGCTGGGAATGGAAATCCCTCTTTGCTTCAGGCATAGAAATGTTTTCCAGACAGGGAAAATCTAGGGGCTAGGAAATCTTCCACCTTTTATTCCAGGGGAGATTTAAACCTGTTCCCAGCCTGGATCCAGCCCGTGATGACACTGCAAACCTGCTAAAGAGCATTAGTCAGAATGCCAGCGTTTATCCACTCAGCAATGACTCCTAATTCCCATTTCAGGCAAATCCCCATCTCTTGCTGCAGCTTGATTACAACGGTGATTAATATGAAAGTCAACATATTTACCCAAAATACAACATCATTAAAAAGACTAAACATAAACCTGCATATTTACAAATATCTTAACCTGACATGATTAAAACAAACAGCCTCCTCTCTGCTTGTTTGGATCCAGGCAGAGGAGCTGCTTTTCCACCTTTATATTTTCCTGTCAATAGATGGCACTAGTATTTTCTCATTTTTTCAGTACAATATTAGATTTCCTTATGATACCTCCTGCCCTCACTCAGATTTTCAAAGGATGGAATTGCTCATTTCCAAGGGGATATTTTATCCTTAGTAAATATATAATATCACTCCAGTTTGGCTCTCAGCAAGTAAATCTTTGCATACTTCATAAAGCCTCAATGCCACGAGACTGATGTTTTTCCCATTGTGAAAACAAAATCAGTTTAAAGTTTTCATTTCCATACTGATGGGAGAGTTCACCAGGAAAACCCTGTAGGATTTCTGTATAGAGAGCTTAAAAAATCCTGTGGCTTTTACTCCATCATCACAGTGAAAATAGAAAGACATTTCTCCTTTTCAATTATATTTTTATTTGAAGAATGAGCAGTGGGTTGTATGAAAAGCAGAGATATTAAAAATTGTGAATAAGATTCTCAGTTTGTTTTACTCTACCCTCACAAATACAGGAACTGGTGAAGCTTCCCTTTTTGTACCAGCTCAGCTTTTCTAATTAAACCTACACTTTAGGAAAACATATTTTAACATTCTAGCTGATGTTCTTGTCTCTGTCAGTGCAGAGCACTCTTGAATTAAAACAAAAATTCAGCTGGTCACCGTCATCCCAAACAATTTTTAGGTTTTTTGCCTGTTTTTAGAGAGGATGTTGATGTGAACATCTCCTTGGTGGTGGAAGAACCGATGGATTTGAGTATCTGAGGTAAAAAAGCAAACAGGGCACAGATTCAGTTCATTACCAGAGAGACTTTGTAGGAACAGAGTCAAGACAAAATGAACATTTGCTGTCCCAGTTCCCCAGATGTTCATAAAAATTATTTCTTCCACTTGTGAGGTTATGGTGAGGATAAAGACAATTGCAGAAATTCTTTTCCTGTTTCATAGAATCACAGAATGATTTGGGTTGGAAAGGACCTTAAAGATCACCTCACTCCAACCCTTCCACTCATTCAGGTTTCTCCAAATCCCATCCAACCTGGCCTTGAACACTTCCAGTGATGAAGCAGCCATGGAATTCCAGCCCAGCCTGTGCCAGGGCTTCAGACCCTCACAGGGAAGAATTTCTTCCCCTTATACCATCAAATCTATCCTTCCTCTTCCCATTCCCCTTGTCCTGTCCCTGGGGTGCTTTGCCACGTGTGCCACACATTGAACAGGGTCCAAAGGGAACTTTGGTGAATCCATCAGCAGTGGAGTTTAATTAATAAACATGCAAATCTCCTGATATCCACATATTGCTCATGGTCCCAGCCCACAGATTTAGGTCCCAGGTTTAGGAAGCAGCCAGAAGTTAAATCAGTGGCAGGTCAGTGATGGGAATGTTCCCCTCGTGTTGTTCTGAGATAAAATCAGGCCGTGACTAAGGAATTGGGATGGGAACCCGAAGGAACAAGGGAACCCTGGACCCCACAAGTTTTATCCTCCTCAGATCTCTGCATTACAGACCTGTTTAACTCTGGCAGGTAATTGTCAGCTGGCCCAGGGCAGCAGCATTTTGCTGTTGCAATTTGATGCCTTTAACAATGGTGGTGCCTCCATTTAGGAACACAGAACTAATTAACATGCCAGTTAAAGCACCTGGGTTTTGACACAGGGGCAAGGAGAAAGTGCAGAAATCAAACCAGCACAATTAATTATGTTTGCTTCTCAGAGCAAGGCACTGGTGCCCTGGGATTTTCTGCCTGTCTTCATTCCCTTTGTTCATCTCCCTCCTCGGTAATAATGCAACACTTGTAGAAATTAATTTGGTGGAAATTGATTAAGGGTGGACATTGTTTGCCCAGGAAGGTAATTGTCTCTGACACCAGGTGTTGGGAAAGATGTGCACACAGAGATGCAGGAAGGTGCAAGTTAATCTTCTCCTCTGGAGCTGGAAGTGTAAGGAGGTGAATCAAGGAGGGATCTTAGCCAGAAGACATGGAAAGGAAAAGAAATAAAATGAGGGTTGCATGGAAGGAAAGTGAGTTCAGCAGCAAAACCCAGCCAAGAGAGGGAATTATCACAGAATCATAGGATCAGAGAATGATTTGGGTTGGAAGGGAATTGAACCTTCCACTAGACCAGGTTGCTCAGGGCCTTTAACTCTCCCAGGGACAGGGCAGTCAGAGATTATCTGGAAAATTTCTTTAAATGTCTCGTTCCCTTCACAGGACAGAATATTTTCCTAATACCTGACTTAATTGTGCCCTCTTTTAGTTAAAAGCCTTGTCCTGTCACTAATTCCAGAAATCTAAAGGATTACACCTGACTGAGCCAACTCAGTGAAAATCTGCTCACACTTGAATATTTGGGTGCAATTTCTGGGCATTAATATTTCCTGTAATTAGAATTTTGACTCTGGGCTTCATTCCTCCTTCAGTTTATGCAGGTAAGACCATCCAGGAAACAGGTCAAACCCATCTCGTGGTTCCTCCTGTAATAACTGGAATGAGAACAGGAATTTATTTAGTTATTTGTTTTTCCAGCCAGTCTGGAAGGGGGTCTTAGTGACCTGGTCTGGTGGAAGGTGTCCCTGCCCATGGAAGGGGGTTGGAATGAGACGATCTTTAAGGTCTCTTCTGCCCCAAAACATTTGAGGATTCTATGATTTTTCCTTCTTATCTTATCCCACCAGATGATCAGTAGAGGGGAAACTCTCCAGCCAGATGGTTTCCTGTTGTCCCATCAAGAAATGAAGGAGAGCTTTGTCCTCCTCCATCCCTTTCTCTGCCAGTGGAAGTCCTGGATTTCAGCTGAAACCAGGGATTGCCCTGTGCCATTTGACGTCTCACCCAAGAGCTGATCCAAATGGATTCAGGCCTGGAATTCAAGGATTATGGTACAGACAAATCACTGAGCCATGAACAAGAAAATGGGAAAGTAAGGAAAGCTGATTATGGAAAAGCACAGAGGGTAAAACCTAAGAGCAAAATTCCAGACAGGGAGTAACAAAACCCTGTTCTGATAACCAAGATCCTAACTGCCTAATAAAACTTCAGCAATTTTTCCATTATTAGTGGAGTGTGAGATCATAAATGAAAGAATCATAAATGAAAAAATCATAAAGGAAAAAGAGAGCAGAGCAAAAATCAGAAAGAGTAAGTTGGGAATGCTGCAGCTTCATGAGGGATTTAAGAAAATTTGCTCATCTCTCTCTAATATCATTTTATCTCTCTATTTCTTTAATATTGATTCTTTTTGTCAACCAGACAAATTATTCTGCAGTATTTTTAACACTTTTTCAGAGCACCATCTGTTTGCATGGTAATTTCCCCCAAGTCCTTATAAGGGCTGCAATAATCCCTTCATGTTAACTTTTATTATTTGATTTCCAACTGCCTTAGCTCTGAAGGAGCAGCACAGGGAAATGTGTGTATTAACAAATAGCAATTCCCCACAATTCCTGCAGAAATTAATCATAAAAAAAGGATTAAGTTTCAACCACCTCCTCAGGGCACAGTATTCACACAGGTGTTGGAGTCATGAGGGTGGAAGTGCAGAGGAACAGAACAACCACAGCCTGGCTCCAAAATCAGTCAAACTTGAATGTTTGGGAAAGAAAACAGAGCAGACAGAGAAGATGGATCCTTAATTTTCTTCCATTTTCCAATAAGTTTTAGTTCCATAGCTGAAGTTGTTGTAACTTGCCAATTTATTAATCAGCAAAATCTTTTCTGAGTGTTCATTCAGCTTCAAAGGATGGCTTGAACCCAAATTGCCATCTTGCAGCTTTTGCTCTACCTATTAAATTGTCTTCATTTCAACTTGAAATTTTCACAGTTTTTCCTTTTTGATTCTCTTCTCCCTCCTAAGGAGGTGGGAATGAGCTCTTGGATGGGGATGAGTTGTTGGCTGGGGCTAAACCACAACAAGATCTTTTCAAAATTGTGTCATTTTGTTTATTTTGTATCATTTATTCACCAGGTTCTGGCAGAAAAGGTGGTGAATGGCCAATCCTCACCCATCTTCTCTAAAGGCTTCTGATCTTCCAGCAGCAAAAAGGGGGACACAGATCTCTCAGGGAAAAGACTGGAAAGATGAGATGAATGGAGCTGATGAGTATATTTAAATTTTAATGTATATGTTTATATGTGCAACACTCAAATGGTTCAGGCAATTAACCACACACACACCATAATGTCCTGTCAGAACAAGGGGAGGTTTGATGTTGCTACAATATTCAAAGGCGGCTTCAACCTTCAAAATGACCAAAATCCCCTTCCAAATACTCCTCCCTCAGTGAGGAGAATCCTAAATATCCGTCAGATCTGTGCTGAGACCAACAAAAGCACCCACAGGGCATTGTTACAGCATCCACCTCTGCCAAACATGGAATTAGGACCACGTGCCCTGGGTGATTCCTTGCTGGGAGCCAAATTCCCAATGTTCTGTTGCTGTCCCCACTCTTTGGTAGCAGAACCTTTGATGTTCCCTTTCCAGTATTGGATTAAACATTTCATGAAGACTTTGCCTTTCAGGTTCCTTGTGCATTATAAATGTGCCTGCTCTGCAGAAGAGCAGAACAAGGACTTTGTTCTTTCCTTCCAGCTGCGAGACAATGTCAATAGATAAGTGTGTATTAAAACTTCAAGATCATTTTATTTAGACTTAATTCAATTAAACTTTTTTTTGTGCTTTTGTTGGCAGTTTTCTATTAAGGTCATTCAGTCCAACTTATACTTGAAAAGAAATAGCTGCAGAGCCTTGATGCTTAATATAGAGGATGTTTCAAGTGCCAAAGTCCAAGGTGAGTCAAAGGGAGCTGTTCAGGTGGATCAGGAGGTGCCAAAAAACAACCAACCCCGGCCAAGTCATTGCTGCCAACCCCAAACAAATGTTCTTTTGTCACTTGATTGTTTTATCTGTGTCTTCTCTTTTCAGGGGCCCTGCTCAGTCACAGAGAAGGCTGGGACAGGTCTGAGTTGGAGAAGCCTCAGCAGTGGAGCAAAGTTCCAAGAGCACTGAGAGTTTTCCAAGGGGAAAAATTCATCCTGATTTTTAAGAGCAGCAAATGTATTTTTGAATCTATGTGAAAATCATTGTCATAAAACACTGTGGGAGGAAGGTTGCTCTACAAGAACACAGAATGAGAGAATCACAGAATTATTTGGGTTGGGAAGGACTTTTGAGGGTCATCCAGTCCAACCCTCCTGAAATGAGCAGGGACATTTTCAACCAGACCAGGTTTCTTAAAGCCTCATCCAACCTGGCATTAAACACTTCAAAGGATGGGGCTTTGAACACCTTTCTGGGCAACCTGTTCCAGGGTTTCACCACCCTCATTACAAAAAAATCATTCCTTATTTCTAGTCTGAATCTCCTTTTTTTTTTTTTTTTTAAGTTTTAAAACCATTACTCTGTCCTATCTCATCAGTCTCTGCAACAGCTTGTCCCCATTTTCCTTACAGGACCCCTTGGAGCACTGAGAGGCTTGTGGAGCATCCAAAATCCCCCTCTCAGAGCCCACCTTCAATCAGATGTGAGCAAGTCTAAAGAGTTTTGCATTTTGGATGGGATCTAAATCCTGGAAGATGCCACCCAGTCAAGAAAAGCAAGGAAAATGAGGGTATGAAGTTTAAACAGATTTTGAAATAGAGCACAGTCACCCAGAATCACGGAATTATTAAGCTGAAAAGACCTCCAAGATCATCAGTTCCAATATTTGACCAAACACCACTCCAGCCTCAGTTTTGGTGGGACGTTGCACTGGGGCTTAGAAATCCCTGAGATATGGAACACGTTGGAAAAGGTTTTACTGCAACATCAGCATAACCAGGAATCCTTGGCTGCTATCCCAGGTAAATCAACACTTGTGCCAGGTGCTGACCTGTCTGTAACAAAGGCCTCTGAGTCTGCCACAAAGTGTAATTAATTGGATGGAAAGATCTCCCTGGATTTCAGTGGGATCTGCTTCAAGTGTGAAGGAGGGGTCACTTCTGAAGTGACCTATCAAGGCCAAAGCAGTGTCCTGAACACTCTTGGCTTTCACTTTTCCCAAGTCTGAAACTGGAGCTGGCAATAAATTTCTTCAATTATTAGTGGGAATCTCCAGTTCAGTGATTTTGGGATGTTCCTGCCAATAGATATTTGCAGTGTCTTAGCTATGTCTCTGCAGAGGCATTTCCTGTTTACTCGTGCAAATTTCTATGCCTGAAAAGATTCTCTGGAGTGATGTGAAACCAGGGATGCCAAGAATTGTGTGAAACTCCACAGATTCCACAGTCCAGACACTGACACGCTTCAGCCATCTCCCCATCTTACTTTCTCAGTATCCTATTGTGGGTTTTTTATTGATTTCTCTTGAAAATCACTCATTCTGTGACCTGAATGGAAAGCAGAAACAATCATACCTCACCAGTAGCTGACTGCAGGTTAACAAAGCTCATGAATAAATAAATAATTCGGGTTTACTGGTATTGGATGAGATCTCACCATGTCGAAGCTCTTTCCACGTGTGTTCACCATGGTGTTGCTGTCCTTCAAGCTCCATTTAAATCTCTTTAATGAGCTTTGAAATGACCAGAGAGATGTTTAAGAATAGACAAAACCATTGCAAGGTGAATGCCAATTGTGTCCAGGAGAATTCTTCATGTCAACTCCTGCACTGAATCTCTTTTTCTTTTCCAAAATATTTTTTGGAGAATGAATAGCAGCAAACAGAGGCTTTGCATGAAATCTCCTGTTTTAAAGGAAATTATGGGGGAAGAAAAAGAGTGCAAAGGAGTTTGAAAGACTCCACAGAAAATTGCCATGAAGAACGTTGATTTATACAGATGTAGATCAAGTAAATATCCAGGAACACATTCAAAGCAATAAACAATAAAAAATACACTGTGTCAAATATCTAAAAAATCAGCATGGCCAGCAAGACCAGGGCAGTGGCTGTCCCTCACACCTGGAGTGCTATGTCTAGGTCTGGGCCAACAATTAAAATATTTAAGGGGCTGGAGCATGTCCAGAGAAATGAATGGAATTGGGAAAGGGTTTAGGGAATAAATAAATAAATAAATAAACAAACAAACAAACAAATAAATAAATAAATAGATAAAGTGGCTGTGGGGGTTTAACCTGGAGAAAAGGAGGTTCAGGAGAGACTTTATTGCTCTCCAAAACTCCCTGACAGGAGGTGCAGCCATGTGGGGGTCAGGGAACAAGGGACAGGACAAGAGGAAATGTCCTCAAGCTGTACCAGAGGAGGCTCAGGTTGGACCTCAGGAGAAATTTCTCCATGGAAAGGGTGACCAAGCACAGGAAGATGCTGCCCAGGGAGGTGGTGGTGTCCAAGAAACAGCAGGAGGTGGCACTCAGTGCTCTGTGACAAGGTGGGGATCAGTCACAGGCTGGACTCGGTGGTCTTTGAGGTCTCTCCCAATTTTTATGATTCTATGAAAATGGGGTTAAAAGAAAGGCTTCCTTGAAAATGTCAGACGTCTTTGTGGTTCTGGTTCTGGAGTGGGTGAAGGTCTCATCTCTGTCACAGACTGTGCTAACACTATTTTATAAATCTCTGTAGTTAGATTATTTCTCTGCAAAGTGTTTAATTGCCACTCTTTTGCCATTACAGCCAGACTAGCATATTCCTGAGATATTTAGATAATTAATTATCACACTGCTGAACACTGCATTTCCTGGGGTTTACATGGATTTTCTGTAATTGTGTCACAGAATCAGCACAGGAGGATTTGGGTTAAAAGGGACTTTGAAGTCCATGTGGTTCCAACCCCTTTCCATGGGCAGGGACACCTTCCACTACCCCAGGTTGCTCCAAGTCCCATCTAACTTGACCTTGAACAATTCCAGGGATGGGGCAACCACAGCTTTTCTGAGCAACCTGTGCCAGGGCCTTCCCACCCTCACAGGGTGGAATTTCTTCCTACTACCCAATCTAAATCTCTGCTTTTTTAGTTTCATTGTAGATGTCATCCCCCTAATTTCTGTGTGTGCTGTAGAGAAAGGGGCAGCTTTAAATTTCTGCAGTTTATTATCAAGATCTATACTGGCTCTTCTTGCCAGTTTAACATCTCAAATGCCCCCACACATCAATGCCAAGAGAAAAGTTCCTACAGCAGAAAGGCCTTCCTGTTTTACATTTCCAAGTTCATCTGGGAGGTGCTGTTGCACACAGATTGAAGCATGAGATGCAATTATTCTGGAGCCAGGGAAAGGTAATGGGATGGCTCTACATGACCTGACTTTGAAGTGTGGTTAAAACCACTCAAGAACAAGAAGAAATGTGGCTCCCTGATGCTCATTTTCAGGGGTAAAAAGTGAATCACAGAGTACAGCAGAAAAATATTCTCTTATTACCAGAAATTATTCAAGGATTTGATGGAGATGTGCAACAGGGATGTGAACTGCAAGATCAAGTGATAGATCCAGGGCATCAGGGTTGAAAATCCCATTGTGAGCTTCTTAAAATGCTGGGTTTTTCTTACATGCACAGAGCACTTCTGAAACCTAAAGATGGAAAAAGCACTCAATGCTATTATGAAAGATTCCTCAATAATTGATTCACTATGCTAATCCTTCTTCAAAATCAACCTACATTCTTCTTTCAGTCTCTGCTGCTCAAATCCAGTCACAAAAATGGGAAAACTGAACTGAACAGAGAAAAAAAAAACCCCAAAAACCCAGAGTCCTCTTTCTGGTTGTTTTTCTCTGTTTATTGGTTTGTTCTTAGTGTGTGGTTACAATTATTTTTTTATCTTCTTCTTTGATAATTTCCATTTCTGCACAATGGGATAGTTTTCACATATTTGATATTTGAAATCTTTTCATTTCCAAATTTCAAAGAGCAGGAATGACCTGGATGCAGGAATGGGGTATTTTTGCAGCTCAGTCTGTTGTTGAAGTCCATTTTCTTGTAGGCAATTTTTCAGCACTTTTGTACCTGTTGACCACACCAAGATCACAGGATTTCCAGTGATAGAATTCCTGTAAAATTCCATCATGCAGAAACTTAGTAAGGGCAGCCAGCTCTCCTCCAGGGAGAAAATAAAACCAGGAAAAAATAAAACCGGTTTTGTTTTGTTTTTGTAGTGAATCAGGTCTGTGTTATTCCTGTCCCTGGATTAGAATAACAACCTTGGGGAAGGATATAAAATTTATTCTTGGTGAGATCCAGCACGGAGATCTAGACAATAGACCACACTTTGGCTATCTTTGTTCCTTTTTTTTTTTTTGCCCCCAGAGTTTCAAATTTGGAGAAAAGCCAATGCTTCCCTTGCTGAGGAAGCCCAGACATGGAAAAGAGAATATCTGACTCCAGAATTCAAGCTTAGAGGCCGTGAATATGTGAATTACAAAAATCTCTGGATGATTTGGGTTGGAAAGAGAAAATCATCTCATTCCACCCCCTGCCAAGGGCAGGGAACCTTCCACCATCCCAGGTTGCTCCAAGCCCTGTCCAACCTGGCCTAGGAATCTTCCAGGGATGGGGTGTCCACAACTGAAAAAAGGTCACAATTTTTCTGGGGAACAATGAGGACAGCCTGGAGAGATCCATAAAACACAACTTCCACCTACAGCATGAGGAAAGTTGGGCTGGCAGCCACAGCATCTAAAGGTTCTGTACAGCAGCTCCTGAGCACCTTCAAACTCAACAGAAATCGTTGTTTTGCAGGAAAATGAGTCCTAACCACGCTCAGATCCACCACATCTTGATCAATTTTAATTCCTTGGCCTCTGGTGCATGTTTTTTTATCTCATATCTCATCTCTTCTTTAATTTATGAAGGAAAAATCAATCACCTGCCATGTCACTCAGGGAAGGTCTATCCCTGTGTCATCCCATGCCACCTGGTCCACACCGGGAATGTTGGAATGGCAGTGGGAATGAGGGAAGCACATTCCTGTTTACAGAATCCAAAGACAATGATGGCAGGATGAGGTTTCCCTCTGAGTCTGAAAGTCTTTGATTGGGAAAATAAAAACAAAAAAAACTCGTCTCAGTTTAGTTTAATATTTACCAAATAAAACGCAGATGAGCTCTTGCTGCTTGGTTGGCAGAGCAATGGCTCAGGGAGAGAACAGAAAAATCACTGAGGTGAGACCCCCTTCAATGGCACTCTGAAGTCCTGTACATGAATTGTCACTGCTGTCACGTTTAAAGGCAGTGGTGTAGATCCCACTCCTCATAATTACTCTGCAATAAAGCAAGAAAAAAAAAAAATCCCATTTTTCAATTGTTTCTTCTGCTGGTTGAAAAACTCCCAGCGTCTCCCACTCCCCTCAGTTCCTTCAAGCAATCACGTGAATTTCAAGGGTTTAATTGCAACTTGGAGACTGTTTTGTAAGACCAGAGGCCATAAAATAAACCTTATCAGCCTTGGTAGAGACATTGCAAACAAATTGTGGGGTTTGTGCTTCAGGAAGAGGGAGAACAGAGTGGTTTGGCAGGGAAGAGGAGAAGGGAAAGAGAGGCACAGAAAACAGGTAGAACATGAATAATTATGGAATAATTTAGGTTGGAAAGGACCCTTAAGATCATTATTGCACCCTGTAAAGATTCACAGAGCGTGGAAGCTGCTCATCATGAAAATGCAAATGACTCGCTCTGATCTGAGGAGAGAGCAAAAATAGTCAAGGAGTTGCCAGGGTTGACAGGAGAAGTGTTCAAGCAGATGAACACCTCACACAACCATTTTAAAACAGGCACTGATTTTTACATTAACTCAACTGGCATGTGAGGAAGAGAGAGATATTTTGATGGGAAAAAGGAAGGAGGCATTAGTTAAGGAAGGAGAAGGTTTAACCCCATTGATATAGAAAGAAAGGGGTGTCAAAGTTGTTTTTCCTGACCTGTGATGTTCAGCAAACCTGAGGGGCACTCCACAGTCACAACAGTCAAAAAAAATGCCCAAAACCTATTTCTCAAGTGAATATTTGCTTTCAAACATGACCCCAGCTGCTGTAGGATGGGTGGGACTTTGAAGAGAGCTGAGAGGCCACCCTCACACAAAGGACATCAGATGGGCCATTGTGGGATGAAAATGCAGGCAAAAGGATTATTATCCAGATTTTATTTGGGAATTGATCTCTGCATTTCGTGGCTCCAATGCTTTCTTGGGGTGAGGAAATGGTTCAGACAATGTGCACTGCCTTGCAAAGGGGCAGCCACAGAACTTGGCCACCACGCCGAGATTTTAGGGAAACTGTCCCCAAATCCTTTTCATTATTAGGGAAAATAAATAAGACTTTTACTTCTATACATTCAGATTAAATTATAAGAGTTACAAATCCCCAGTCCTCACACTCAATTCCTTTCATCCTTTGGGAGTTGCCTATTTCATGGCTCAAATATCTCCATGGATTTTTGTACCTTTTTTTAACAGTCATAATGACAACTGCCAAGAACTTTTCCAATTACAGTGAGGACATTTGCCTGATCCTGCTCTGGAATATTAAAAGAAAATGAAGTTGGAGAGAGCTGATGAATGAAAGAAGAAATGAAAGGCCTCAGACATGGGAAATAAAGGAAAGAACTGCCCCCAAAATAAAGCCCAGGTGAGATTTTCGTTTGGTTTTCTTTTGGGATGGGCTTTTTTGGGGGGCAGAGAACAATGCTGCTGAGATTGCATTTAGCTGGAATGGACCAATCCTGATCATAAAACAGAGCCTCCATCTCAAAGACACTGACAATCAGCAAATAAATCAAGAAGAGGCTGGCACTTAATTTCCTTATTGTTCCTTAAATCTTCCCTTGGCTGGGGATGAGTTCAGCTGCTGCACCACTGGGATATTTTTGGGCTGCAGGTCATGAGGGTGTGGAGCCTCATGGTGGAGGGAACCACCAGTTTGGTGGCAGTGGATACTCCCAGGTATTCCCACAAACATCTGATTTTAGTCTTCTAAGCCACCAATATCTCATCCAGCAAGGAAAGGAGGGTTGGGAATGTTCTCTTTGTAGGGAAGGCAGATTATTACCCCAGCCCATGGATGGATTGCTTTAGGTTGCCTTTCCTGGCTGGAATCTTCCAGGCAGCTTCACACTCAGTCCTTGGTTTCAGTAGAATTCCCATAGTAAATCCAGAGCTACATTAATTTCCTTTTCTGTCAGAGAGATGCATTAGGTCCTGCAGCAGGGCCTGCTCTCTCATTTCTTCCAGAGAAACCCTGCAGGACTATTTTGGGCAGCCTAAAAGGAGCAGGCAGCTTCATCAGCTCCTTCATGATCGACTTGGCACTGAACAGACCTGTCAGGAGATGCAGTTTGCTGTAATCAATATTTCCTGGAAGACTGTTGAGCTCCCTCCAAAGGCTTGGAACTCCCCTAGGGGTGCCCATTTAGTGGCCTGGATGAGATAAGCAGAGGCTTTTGATGCTTTTGTGTATTCTCTGAGTCAATCCTCCCACCAAGGGAGCATCCAGACTTCCACAATTATCCTGTCTGAGTTTCCAATGGGACATCACCTCCTTGCAGGTTGTCCTAGGGATTTCAGTGGTCCAGGCTCCTGGTCCTGTGTGGTGAGAAGAGGCAACAGCAGAACTGGAAAATCTCTGGATCCATTTTGCCAACAGGTCAGGTTGTAATCCACTTTTCNTTTCTTTCTTTTTTTTTTTCTTTTTTAATTTTTTTTCTTTTTCTTTCTTTTTCTTTCTTTTTCATTTTTTTTTCCCCCCCCTTAAATGCAGTCTCTTGCTCTGGTTTATTCTCTTACTCAGCTCCGGGTTTGATGTCTTGAGACACCTCTGTGCAAATCTCATTTCAGATGGGTCGTAATTCTTGGCTTATTCCTCAGCTGAGACTTTTCCCCTTCTGTTCTGGCTTCAGGGCCCTACAACAATCACCCAGTCCAACTGCTTGACCATTCAGGCCTCACTAAAATTTAAAGTGCATTTTCAAAATCAGTGTTGAATTCTGGTGGACATGAGGCATCAATCATGGAACCATGGAACCATTTAGGTTGGAAAAGACCTCCAGGGTTATCAAATCCAGCATTTGACCAATCCCCACGTTGTCACACAGCCCAGAGTGCCCTGAACCTCTCCAGGGATGGGGACTCCATCAGCCCCTTCCAATGTTCAACAAGATTTCCATGACAAAATTCTTCCTGATGCCCAACCTGAACCTCTCCAATTTGCTCCTCAGCTTCCCTCCTTGTCGTTGTAGGACACAAAAAAAGAAGATGAGAGACTCCAAATTTTTCAAAAGGCAAAGGGCATAGAAAAGTTTTAGTATTTAATTCTTAGTATTTTTGTAAGGTTTTCTGATACAGACTTAACATGATTGGTGAATAGGAGTGACACCTCTCTAACCCAGTTGGTTAAACTGGAGAAACAGCTAAAATGTTGTCTTTCAGAATTAGAAAGGCAAAACACCACCTGAAGAAAGATTTTTTTGAGAAGAAGCTTTCTGGAGAATTTTTCCTTTGGGAAAAAAGCAGCTGCTAGAGCAGGCTAAAATCTCTCAGACCCAGAAATATCAGGCCCACACCTCTCTACTCCTTTCTCTCCCAGCTACACAAACCCAGGCATTTAGTCCACCCCAGATCCAACAGATGGAGCAATAAATCCATCTTTTTAGACCTCAGTTCAGAGACATGAAGAAATGTAGTTCTGGAAATCACTCGGTATCAATATTTTATCCAAGCACCTCTTAATCTTCACCAAGGAATTGTTTGGAGGATGTCCATACTCATCTCCACAGATTTTTGGGCTGTGAAAGCAGAACATCCACAGGGCTGTGCTATTTCTCAGCCACTCTCAGTTGACTTCCTCTTGTAATTCACTGCATGTTCCTAATAAGGAAAATATTCTTGTCATGAATTAATGACACTGAGCCCAATCTATGTCCAGGGGAACATCAGGAGTGTGAAAAATCCAAAGCATCTGGCATGTTTCAGCAGGTTACTGGACTGCCTCAATTTTTCTCTGGCTTTTATTATTTTTTTTTTCATTAGAAAAGTATTAACAACCAAGCAGAAAGAGGACACAGCGTGGGAGTGCTCAGTTGAGGAGGTTTTGTGCTGAGAGAGCTCAAAAAATGGGATAGGTTTGCTCAAAGCCAGAAATTTGAGATCACTGGGGTTTAATCAGACAAAAAGAAAGTTTTCAACAGCTTTGGGTGTCACCTGATAGAAACGAGCAACTTGTGTCTCTTGAAACCTCTTCAGATTTGGGGTGGTGATGACAGCTGTCCCCCATCCTTGGATGTGCCAACAAAAGGACAAATTGGAACAAGCCCTGAGAAGGCCATAAAGTTGATAATGGGATTGGAGCACCTCCCTGTGGAGACAGACTGGGACAGCTGGGGCTGGAGAATTTTGTGTGGAAACCTCTTCCAGTACCTGCAGGGGCCTCCAGGGAAGCAAAAAAGGGACTTTTCACCTGGAACTGGAGTGATAGGACGAGGAGTAATGGGTTCAGATTGAAAGAGGAGAAACTTGGGTGAGATATTGGGAGGAAATTCTTCCCTATGAGAATGGTCAGGCCCTGGCACAGGGTGCCCAGAGAAGCTGTGGCTGCTCCAGGGTCCCTGGAAATGTCCAAGGCCGGGCTGGACAGCTTGGAGCACCCTGGGATGGTGGAAAGGTGTCCCTGTTCATAGCAGGGGTGGGACCTGATGAGCTTCAAGGTCTCGTCCAACTCCAGCCATTCTCTGATTCCATGATTCAGTTTGAAGATATTGAAGACAAACTCCCACATCTTCTCTTTCTGGGTGTGAACTTCTGCATTTCCTCTATTTCCTGGCTGTCTCATGCTCCCAACTTTTATGGGCAATGATTTTCCCAAGAGTCCTGCCTTGGGCAGGGTTGATTTCATCTGGCAGCCTGAATCACACAAATTCAGTTACTCCTGCAGCAAATCCAAGATGCCATGAAATAAAAACTTCATCAAAAGATTCTCAGACCAAGAGACGACATCTCCAACATGGAAAGTTCATAAAGAGCAGAATTCTGGGGGCTGGGAGAGTTCCAGTGGTGAGGAATCAGCTTTTTCACCCCTCTTGAAGCACCTGTTGCTGCTCATTGGAGGGAACAACACACTGGAGTAGATTGGACTTTTCTGGAGCATCTCTACTTCATCTGTAATATCACTCTGAGATACAGTGACAATTTTCATGTTTAAATGCAATTATTTCATAAAGATTTAGTTCTGTTTGCAGTGAAGTAAAAATTGACACCTTTTCTCCAAGTTATTTCCTGTAGCCCAAAGCTAAAAGTTTGGTGTCTCAGTTAAGGGTTTGTCAAAATGTTTTTTTTTCCTGGAGGTGTCAAAGGGAACACACAAAAAAAAAAAAAAAAAACAAAACCAAAAACCAAAAAACAAAAAAAACCAAAAAACAAAACAAAACAAAACAAAACAAAAAACCACAAAAAACAAACAAACAAACAAAAAACAAAACCAAAAAAACTAAAAACAAACAACAAAAAAGAAAACACCTGAAAAACCAAAACAAATCAAACAAAAAAATTAAATGTGGAAAGTCCACAGGAGCTCTTTGCCAATTTTTGCTTCAATTAACTTCTGGAGAAGTTTCCTCAGGGTTGTAAGTCAGACAAGGAGGAAAGAAAACATTCCAGTTCCCAAACCATACCAAGGAATAAATAGAAAAATGGTCCCTTGGAGATGGAGGATTCCCAGAAATTTCCAGCACTTTCCAGCACTAGACTGAGCTTTCCAGATCTCTGCTTTTCTCTCAAGCTGCCCAAGGAGTTCTCCACAGCTCTGCCCTAGGAAAAAGGATTTAAAATCTTTGGATTTGCTGCATCAGGGATTTGGACTTTCCCTGTCCTAAATCCCAAAAAAAGCCTGTCCTAAATCCCAAATGAAGCCCGTCCTAAATCCCAAATGAAGCCCGTCCTAAATCCCAAATGAAGCCTGTCCTACCTGCCCTCCTCTACCCAGTCCCTTGAAGATCTCTCATGTGCTCTGAGCTGAAATGAAGGAAGAATTATTTCCATGATCCCCATTCCTTGATTCATCCCCTGCTTTTTGCACTCTCTTTCCTGGAAGAACCACACTGGTTAAGGACCTCTTGGAATAACAGGTAACCCAATAAAACAAACAAGTTCTTGACCTGCTGATATCAATTTTCCTTCATCCCATGAGCTGGAAATGCTGTGAACATCAGCGTCCATCATTCTTTTTGGTTATGCCTAATTAGTTCTTTCCTTCCTTCCTCATCCTGCCTTGCTGAGAACCAGGTGTGCCCCAACTCAGGTAAAGCAATTCAATGCCATCCCACAAATCCTACATCCACTGCACGGCAATATAATTTTAAATTATTTTGGAATGCATGAATACATTACTGGGGCTGGTAGAGCCGAGATGGCTTTGAGAGGATTGCTGGTGATCTGCTAATTATAATGTAAATCTTAATTTTTGCTGCAGCACAAAACCTGGCACAGCTGGACACACCTGAAAAGCACAGCCAGCTTTTGGTGAATGTGTGGCACTTATGTTTTCTCTCCCCACAGAATATTTATCCTTTTTTTTTTTTTCTGGGGATCTTAGCCCTTCAGCTGAAGTTATAAATTTTCATTCCATTTGCTTTACTGGTATTTCATTCAATCATAGCCTGTTGGCCCAAAGAACATTCATTACACACCTGCAACAGAGGCAGGGAAATGTCTGGGGAGGAATGAAATGTTTCAGAGCTTGGTTTTAAAGTTGTCACTTCAGAGCATAACAAAGTTGCTGGTCATGGCAGAGTTTGACCAGTTGAAAAGTTATTATGTGAGTTTGTGGGAGATTTTCCCATTCATTGCATTTATTGTTTTTTCTTCACCTGCTTCCAACAAGACAAACGAGCCTAAAGGGCTGTATTTTAAAAGGAGGGAATGAAACAAGTGGAAAAAGCAGCATAACCATCACTGACCTGCAAGGAATCTCAAGGCTCCTTCACATGATGGAAGGACAGGAGTAACAGGTGCAGAAACAGAAACCAAAAGGACCCAGAATGGTAGAAAGAAATAGAAGAAAACACCTTTATTTTTTCCTCCCTTGATTGGAATAAGCAATGAATCAGTTAAAAGTCTTCAAAAGGATGACGCTTTTGAAATGTTTTTGAAGTATTACTAGAAAGGTGTCGTTTTCCAAGAAAATGGACTTCTTTTTCTTGTTGATATATATGAAATATACTGATCATGATGCAGCCAAAATGCACTTGGTGGAGGAGAAAAAGAAGACTAGAGGTAACAAAGCTCATGTTTTCTGGCAGACAAGGGGCAACATACACAGGGTGAAGAGCAGTAAAAGGGGATGGGTGAAGGACAAACAGCTTCCACCAGTCCCTCTGGAAAACCTCCCCTCGCTGATATTGGGAAAATATTAAGATCATAGAATAATCATCACAAAAAATCATAGAATTCCAGGATGGATTGGGTTGGGAGGGACCTTCAAGATCATTTATTTTCAATAACACCTTCCACTATCCCAGGTTGCTCCAAGCCCCATCCAGCCTGGCCTTGGACACTTCCAAGGATGGGGCAGCCACAGCTTCTCTGGGCAGCCTGAGCCAGGACCTCCCCACCCTCACAGGGAACAATTCCTTCCCAATATCCAATCTAAAGCCACTCTTAGTTTGAATCCATTCTCCCTTGTCCTATCACTGCCTGCCCTTGCAAAAAAAATCCTTCTCCATTTTATTTGCAGGTTCCCTTCAGGTACTGGAAGGCCACAGTTAGGTCACCCCAAGGCTTCTCTTCTGCTGGCTGAGTGATCCCAAATCTCCCAGCCTGTCCTGAAAGAAGAACTGCTCCATCCTTCTGATCCTCTTGGTGACTTCCTCTGGACTTGCTCCAACAGCTCCACATCCTGTGCTGGTTTGAAAGCAAAACCAGTGAGACTCCAAGTCAGAAATACAATTTAATAGCGAGAGAAGAAACAACAAGAAAGATAGAAATAAAATAAGTGCAATAGTACAAAGGACCACAGACAGAGTCAGAATGCAAACCTGACACCCTGTTGCTCAGGGTGTTGGAGCAGCCTGCAGTGAGTCCTCCCAGAGTGACAGATGTGGCTCTGTTGGAGTAGAGATGATCCTCAAGAAAGGGTCCAGTCATCCTCTGGGAATCCAGTGGGAACAGCTCCATTGGTGTTTGGGATTGCTGTTTTATCCCTGTGGAAAGGCTTTGGCTCCTCCCACTGGGTGGAGCATCTCCCAATGGGATGAGGTGATGTTATCAGTGCTGTGAGAGCCTTCAATGGCCCATTCACAGGGGATGTCCCTGGGAGGAGGATGGGTGGAGGAAGAGATAAGGAGGCCTTGCCTTATCTGGTGTTATCAGGTGTCCATTAACAGAAGGCATCATCCTCTGTCCACCCCGAAGTTACAAGAGATAAAGAACAATATCTCCGAACCAATTTCAACAGATGAAAATAGAATACACATTTTCGGTTACATTTTCAACCCAAGACACCTTCCTGTGCTGAGGACTGAACATCCTCAATCTCCTTTTTCTCATAATAATGATAATAAATAAATTAAACCAGCTGCCCTGCTCAAGATCTGCTTCACTCTCTGGAAAATGTTGCCTTTCCCAGCATCTGTGTCTATTCCCCTCTCCCATCCTAACCTTAAATCTCCTCTGACTGCACCCCTGGACTCCAGGTTGGAAGTGTCCTAGGAAAATCCATGTGCTTGTAACCAACCAACAGCAGGACCCAGCTGCCCAGCAATCCAGAGGATTAATCTCCTCTTTTAGATCAGGATTTCTCCTCCTGCTGGCAACCTTTTGGTGTTTCAGCCAGGGAATTACCTTGTCCACGCTCTGAGCATGCAGGAAAAACTCCATCCCCAGCAGAGCCACACATCCACTGGCTCCTCTTCACCTTTAAATCCCATTTTCAAACATTCCTTGTCCTTTACACAACCCCAGAGGTGCCTCACGTAGGTTTTTGTTGCTCTTTGAAGGGCTGTGCACATCATGCCTGTCAGAGCATTATCTTCTGTTTATCTGTCACGCTCTCCAGTCCCTCATTACTCCAGTTCTGGGCTGCTATAATCAGACTTCACATTTTTCAGGCCTTTGTAGCAGTGTTTTAGTTCACAAATTGAGGAGTTCGTTCATGCCAAAATGTTTTCTTTCCTTATCAATTTCTTTCTTTTTTATTTTTAATTTGCCTAGTGAACCAAAATATCAATTATTTGCGGAGCTTTAATTTAGAGAAGAAATTAAGGAATGCATTACAAGACTTTGCTGTTAACTGTTTAATCTGCTTAACTAATGGTGTGATGGATTCTCCATCCTCACAACTATTAAATCAAGATTTTTTTAACTTATAGTGGATTTTTCTTCTTTAGCATTAGTATTAGATTTGAAGCACAAATTAGAACTGAAAAATCCTTTTTCCTCTTTCAAGGGGCAGAAGGCCAGAACAGGTAATCACAGCACTCCCTTCCAAGCAAATCACCTGGGATGCAGATTACACCATTTATGGTGATGTTGTATCTTGATCAAGAGCTCCAGCACTTTACATATGACCAGTAGGCCCCAAAACTCAATCCCAGCCCTCTCTGACACCAATCCTAAGGGCAGGAGAGGCAGAAATCAGCATTTCCCTTGAGGAACAACAAGAGGCTCACATTGCCAAGGGCTGATCTCCTGAGGGAGTTTCTCTGGGGGGCCTTTACTTTGGCTTTTAAAGCTTTCTCCTAAATTGAGACTCCTAATGAGCCCTAAGGCAGCAGCAATCCAGCTGCTGCAGGTGATTTTTCACATCAGTCACACTTTTAATTCAAGGTACCAGGGTAGGCAGGGCTGCAAAATTAAAAATCAGCAGCATTTGTGCAACATTTCTCTCAGAGGGTCTGGAGAGCTGTGGGGTTTTCAGAACTGCCACAAGCTCCTCTGAGACAAATTCAGAGTTAGGATGGCAGGTTTAGATTAGATATTAGGAAGAAATTCTGGCCTCTGTGAGGCCCTGGCAAAGGATGCCAAGAGAAGCTGTGGCTGCATCTGGATCCCTGGAAATGTCCAAGGCCAGGCTGGACAGGGCTTGGAGCAACCTGGGATAGTGGGAGGTGTCCCTGCCTATGGCAGGAGGTGGAAATGGATGCTCTTGAAGGTCCCTTCCAACCCAAAACATTCCATAATTCCATATTAAGTGACTCTACTTAGGATGGCTCTTGCAACTATCCCACCCCCTTGTGGGATTTACAATTTGTATCACAGCCCTCTCCAGTCTGCAGCATAAATATGGCCACTAAAAATTAATTTTAAAAGAATTCACCCCTTAAAATTATCCTATTTTTTGTTATTGTTCTTTATTAAGGGAGTATGGGGCAAGAAGAAACTAAGATTGGATGAAAACATTGTTTATTTTTGTTGACCCTTTTCCTCTTCTTTGCTGAAAATAAAATGGAACAGAGGGATCCAGAAGGGAAGATGTTTTATTTCAGTGTGGAGAGTGAGGAGATTTGGTCAAAGCTGGTGCCTCAGCCATTCCTATCATGTGTTTAATAAATGTTACTCTCATATCCCTAAAAGGCAGAGATTTGTCCTTTCATTTTAGCCCAAATAGAGCTCAAATTTTTATCCTGACATCAGTCAAAGCCTGACCCAAATTTCATTTGTAGGGCTCACAGCTCACTCTGGAGTTTCCATTGAAGCAAGAGCTGAGTTTTAGGTCAGTGAAAAAACCCTTCAAATTTCATGTCTCCTCCTTCACTATAATTCCCCTTGCCTCTGAAATGCTGGAATCACTCATTGCTTGAGGCAAGAAATGTGAACAAGCGGGCCACAGTCTAATTGAGTCTAATAAATCCTGTGTTCCTCAATAAAATATCACATTTTTAGTCCCCTGTTGTTTCTCTGAGGCCACGCTGTGCTTTTGAGACCACTGAGCACGTTGGAAAGCACAAGTCCAAGGTGTTCATGTACACCACAGAAATGCTGAAATAAAACCCAGTATTTTCACCTGCAAGCCACAGGTGAAAATTATGAAAATGTTGAATTGCCTGACCTGCAATTCAACATTGATTGACCTTCAATTCAACATGGAGGGTAAAATTAATTAATAGGAATCCCAGCAAATCACACAACAACAAAAACATGGCATTGTTTTCCCTGTGATTCAGATCTTGCCCCTTTGTGGGGTTTTCTGTCCGAAAAATCTTCTGTGGAGAAGATTAAATGATCTCCTCTCCATGGGAGTGTTTTTAATTACGTGCTGCTTCCACAGCAGCTCTGTAACAGCAAATTCCATGATGCCTCCATGGATTTACCCTCATCAGACCTGCAGGAGTCCAGGGTTTGGAATCTGCACTCACCTTCCTCCTTATCAGGGGGATTTATGGAAAGATAGCAACGAAATCACAACTCATTAGGTAAACTAGCTAATTAGTCCAAGGGAAAATTCACCCTACAGTGCTTCTGGAGAGAAAACCAGCTCAGACAATGTCTCTCACTACAACCCAGAGAGTTTTGGTAAGGAACAGGTCTTAACACAGGATTGTGATTATCCAGGTCTGTCCCAAACCACTGCAAGGTCACTGTCATCAGGAGAGGGAACATTCATCACATTTATGATTTTTTTTAGCCAGCACAGCAATGTGGCACGTCTCTGGCGGGTGGTGAGCATTGTCACCTCTGTCAGGGCATGGAAAAAGGGATGGAGCAAAAGGAGCTGGCAGATCTGGGAAGGTCCCTCTGAGGAGTTGTTACCCTCAGGTTGTTTCCAGCATCTTGAAGGGGACAAGAGGAAATGGCCTGAAGTTGCACCAGAGGAGCTTTAGATTGGATATTAGGAAAAAATTCTTTCCGGAAAAGGTGGCCAAGCATTGGAACAGGCTGCCTAAGGAGGGGTGGAATCACCATCCCTGGAAATGTTCAAAACCCTGTAGATGGGGACAGGGCTTAGAGGTGGACCTGGCAGTGCTGGATCAATGGCTGGACTCAGTGATCCAATTGTTCAAAGGTTTTTCCAAGGTGTGATTATCCATAAATATTACAAATTGCTTTGTATCTCCTAAAAAAATAAAGGCCAGAATTTTTCTTTTAGCATAGCCAAAGAAAATTCAGGGCTGTGAAGTTTTCAAAGAGCCTCTCCTCAAGAATCTTGATAAATCATCACTCTCACTAAAGACTGTGGGTTACACTTCATGGTTTTTGTCATCTCTGCTAAAAACTCACTCAGGGAATTCTCCATCCTCCAGATGCCTTGAATTCTGAGACCTCATAAAATGAAGTGATATTTTGAAATTTCAATAAAGTCCCAGCTATCCATGTTTAATATGGAACAGTAAGAGACACCCCAGGTGATAAGGACAGACTCTGTGCCCAGTGTCAGAGCAGTTCTGGTTCCCTCCACCTTTTTCTGGACAGTCAGCACAGGGTTGGTGAGGGCAGAAGGCTCCTGTACCCTGCTCCAGTGAATATCTGTGGTCATGGAAAGTTTTACTGGACCTCAGGGATGATGGCACAAAAATTCTGAGCTCCTGCAAGAGTAAATGAGCTTCTTAACCTGGTCCTTGGTGCAGGGACAACCCAAATTCCTCAGCAGGACCATCTTGGCTTGCCCAAGTTTATCAGTTTCTGTTCAGCTCTAGCCAAATCTCACCCAAAATCCAATTCTGCCAGCAATGTTTTGCAAAAGTTGTTAGAGTTTATTTTCAAATTCTGCTGCACCCATTAACGGCCCTTCCTCTCCCTTGTCACCAAGGGGAACTTCTGTGTTTGCTTCACCCAGTGGTGCCAAGAGAGAGAATTTTCACAATCAGATTTTAAAGAAAGCAGGAAAAAAAAAATCCCTTGCTCACCTGCACCACCTCACTTTGAATTTCAGGCTGACATTATTAGTATATAACTAATGATGAATCCTTTGGAATCTGAGCTGCCAAAAATTGTGTGTTTATACACTGAGAAGGAAAATGATGAAGTTAATGAACCCGAAGTAAAGTTTTGATCCATCACAGTAATAACAGCAGCATCATTCCTTACATTTGTCAAACGTCCCTGTTACTGCAGCATCTCACAGTCATTAGTGCCTGAGCTCAACTGCCTCAGGAAAAATAACCTTCATTTCATCTGTTAATATTTAAGGGACAAGGAAGTTACTGGACTTGTCAAAATCCACCCAGGGCATTTGTGCTGTTTCTGGGAGCTAAATCCAGAAATCTCAGTCCTCAGGGTAGTAATTTAGGCGTCTGACAGAACTCTGTTCACTTCCAGTCATTTAAATAAAAAAAAATAATAAAAAAAATAAAATAAAATAAATAAAATAAATAAAAAATATAATCAGAAAATATCAGGATGCTGTTGGTATTTTTCTCCCATAGACCTCATCTGGATATGAAGAAGGCCAGACTGGAAATGCTGGTCCTTGGAAAAGTGTGCATATTTTACTATCCAAGAAATGCTGAGAGACAGGAATAAAGGTGTGCCTTGAATATTTTTCTATTTTTCTTTTAAAGGCTACAGAAGAGAAAACACAAATGCTATTTTCATGAAATCAGAGAATGGTTGGGGCCAGAGGAATCTTTAAAATTGTCTCATTCCAGCATCCCAGGCTGCTCCAAGTCCTGTCTAGCCTGGCCTTGGACACTTCCAGGGATCCAGGACAGCTTTTCTGGACAATCTCTACCAGGGCCTCACCACCCCCAAAGAGAAGAATTTCCTCCCAATATCCCATGAATATCCCATGCATCCCTGCCCTCTGACAGTTTAAAGCCATCCCCTCTTGCCCTGGCACTCCATATCCTTGTCCCAAGTCCCTCTTCAGCTGTCTTGGAGTCCCTGTAGGAACAAAAAGTGAAATAAATTTCTGAGTGATGACCACGACCTTTCATGCACATCCAGGTTGCCTCTTATTTTTCAGGTTTTACCAGCAGATTTTCAGGCAGCACATCAAGATTAATAATGTTCCTCTTTAAAGGCAGCCTTACTCCTTTTCCAGGTCCTGGCAGGAATTTCCATCTTTAGTCTGATGCTTTTAATTGCTGAGTAAAAGGCAAGACAGGATTTGATGGACAGAGTGAAACACTGCACCTGTGGATAACCAGGAACAACTTTTACCTGGAACTAAACTCTCAAGTAAGAGATCTCTCTTCCCTCTCCTCCAAGATTTCCATTATGTTCCCTAGAAAAATTGAGGCCAGGAATGTGTCAGCAAATTGCTTTTTGTGGAACTGGTCTTTCCTCTTTACTGAGTGGAAAGGAAATTCTTCACAGTCTACATCAACCAGCCCCAAAGTCCAGGTGGCTCCTTGTCTTTATAGGGGTGGAGGTGACTTTTTTCTGCCCAGTTTGCAATGGCAAATATCTGGCCATTTTTTAGTTTCTCACTCAGAGAAGGAGAATTATCACATTTAGAACAAATCTACAATGAAGCTTGATTTCATTCAGATGGATCGAAAACAAGAAACAAAATATCATCTTTTCATCAAAGCAGATAAATCATATTGTCCTTCACATTTTCAAACTGGTCAGAAAATTCCAGACATCAGTTGTGACCCGTCCTACCTCCATTGACTCATGAGCGTCTGAAATAGATTGCCCAAATTTATGTTTTGGTGGTTTGTTTTCTGAAATTTTAGTCATATCCTGTTGGTCAAGATGTTGACTGCAGTTGCACTTGTCCAGCCTCAGTCCTCCTGTGACACATCCCTGCTGTTCTCTTCCCATCTTCCCATGTCTTTTCCACTGGCCAGCTGCCACTGAATATCTTGGAGCTTCATTTTGCTGTTGAAATGACTGAGTGTGAGTTGTGTTCTTGGAAACTTTTTAAAAGCAGGTTCTTAAAAATATCAGTTCAGGAGTGTAGAGCAGATTCATTTTAATTCTGTGTTTTCTCCCGCTTGGAAATGTTGGCAGCTGCTTAAACTTCACTCATGAGGGCTAAAACATTTCCTTATTCTCACTGCATTTTAATTCTCCCAAAATATATTTTAATACTGCTCAAATGGCACATCAAGGAAGACACTTCTGCCTGCTCTCCACCCTGACAGGGTAAACTTTGAGGAGCAAGACCAAAGTGAAAGAGATCAATTCCTCCATCAGCATAATTTGTAGTACTAAACAAAAATGAGCCATGTTTGCAGTTTGCCTTTCAGCCTTTTGATGGCAGAATGAGGGAGAGCAGGATCTCTGCCACTGTTGGAATCCAGCTGTTCACAGGAGTGATTTCTTCAAAAGGGCTTTGCCTGAAGCAGGAGTAGAAAACCACTTCTTATTTGGATACTCCAGCACAAGAGAGAGAGATCATCAACTTCACCCACCAAGAGCGATTTCTGCTGCTTTGCAGCAACAGAAAGAACTCCAGCCTGGTCACTCATTTCCCTTCCACAGGGATGATCACTGAAGGAGGATCACTCATGGGAATTCAGAAGAAATCTCTCAAAACAGAGAAATTCTCAAAACCTTGTGCATTCAAACATAGGAATGAATACAGGGTTTGACCTGAGACCTTGAAAAAGGCTTTAGAGACCTTAAGCAAGACTGGGTTTGTAGTTTAGATAGAAATATATTAAGCTAGGTAGAGGAAAGTTTTGGAGACTAAAGTTCAGATAAAGAACTGGTTACAGAAATAATAAAAAAGTTTTAAGGTGCAGCAAGTAAGTTTTGTGTCATTGGCTGGAAAGGTCCACAGTGCGGCAAAGACGTGTGAGAAAAATTAATCAGGGATTGGTGTGAAAGTAGAAATATTCTTTGTGAAAGCAGTTTATTGGCTGATTAACCTTTAAGAGGCTGTGTAACCTGTGGTGTTGTGACCACTGACCACAAACCTCTGGAATATGAGGTGAAGATGTTCTCACTTCCTGTAAGAGACTGTAGAAGAGGAGTAATAAATCGTGATTTAAGGCATCTACCAGTGGTCCTGTCTCTCCTATCATCCTGGTGTCTTGGTTTGGAAAGACAGGTATCTGTCAGGGAAAACTGGAGTTTCCCTTGGAATGGAGAATGTAAACCCCCCCCCTCCAAATTATTACAATTTTGCAATTAGAAGTTTTCAGGCAAAAAAATGGGAATAGGAATAACAGTTCTTTATTAAGAATATTTAAAAACAAATACAAATGCAGTAATACAAAGAAACAAACAAGCAAACAAACACAAGTCCTAGAAAACCCTGACAGAGTCAGAGATATGACACGACACTCTGCTGCCAGGGTGTTGGAAACCAAATAAATCTTCCTGGAGTAACAGATGTTGTTCTGTGAAGTAGAGATGATCCTGTAGAACAAAGGGTCCAGTGCTGGTGAGAGGGTCCACTCTTCCTCTGAGAATTCAGTAGAAAACCAG
>VXBR01005544.1:0-18740 GCA_013400215.1 Cisticola juncidis | reverse complement strand
AGTCAGAGATATGACACGACACTCTGCTGCCAGGGTGTTGGAAACCAAATAAATCTTCCTGGAGTAACAGATGTTGTTCTGTGAAGTAGAGATGATCCTGTAGAACAAAGGGTCCAGTGCTGGTGCGAGGGTCCACTCTTCCTCTGAGAATTCAGTAGAAAACCAGCAAAATTAGTTTGGGATTGCTGGTTTTATCCCATGGAAAGGCTTTGGCTCCTCCCACTGGGTGGAGCATCTCCCAGTGGGATGAGGTGATGTTATCAGTGCTGTGAGAGCCTTCAATGGCCCATTCACAGGGGATGTCCCTGGGAGGAGGATGGGTGGAGGAAGAGATAAGGAGGCCCTGCCTTATCTGGTGTTATCAGGTGTCCATTAACAGAAGGCATCGCCCTTTTCCCCCCCTAGAGTTACAAGAGATAAAGAACAACATCTCCCAACTGGTTTCAACAGATGAAAATAGAATACACATTTTTGGTTACATTTCTCAACCCAAGACATCGACAATCACTGAAATGTTGGAATGCACATTTCCTGTTGTATGGGGGCCCCCAACACAAGAAATATGTTGGCCTGTCGGAACGAATCCAGAGGAGGCCACTAAGTTGATCACAGGGCTGTGCTTTGAAAATGGGTTCAGATATATGGGATTGTTCATCCTGGGGAGGAGAAGGCTCCAGGGAGACTTTAGAACCCCTCCCCGTGCCCAAAAGGGACCTACAGAAAGGATGGAGAGAGACTTCTCACAAGGATGTGTAGAGATAGGACAAGGGAGAATGGATTTATGTTGAAGGAGAATAAATTTAGATGTGATATTGGGAAGAAATGCTTCTCTGTGAGGATGTTGAGGCCCTGGCACAGGTTTCCCTGTGTCTATCCCTGGAAGTGTCCAAGGCCAGGCTGGATGGGGCTTGGATCAATCTGGGATAGTGGAAGTTGCCCACGGCAACGGTTGGAATGAGGTGATCTTCAAGGTCCCTCCCAAACCTTTCCAGGGTTCTGTGATTCCATAAATATTCAAAGCAATGTTGTTTATGCAGCACTGGCTGCTTGGTCTCAGGTTTAATCCAATGCCAGACTCAACAGTGCCAGGCACTGAGGAGGAATCTAAATGATGGATTTTGTCTCCAGCACGTTCCCAGTCCATTTAGAGGAGGATCCCACTGGAGAACCAGAAGGAATAAAAGGAACAGAGGGCATTGTGATGTGTGTTGGTGAGTTCAGTGGTTTTCAGACTCCTGCCATGGTAAATATCCATTATGCACTCACTAATTACTGTCTGCTCTCCCAACAGAACTGAATGGAATTGGAAAAGATGCAGGAAAAGGTGACGGGGATTATCAGGGAAGTGGAACAATCTCTTTGCAAAGAATGAGTAAATAAATTTGGCTTCATCATTCCGGAAAACAAGGGATGGGAAGTGACAGAGGTCTGCAGGGTCCTGAGCGGCCTCAGAAAGGGACTGACTGTTCATTCAGCATCTCCTTTTAATGCAAAACAGGACAAAACAGAACAGGAGGTACTGGGAGCTCTGACATGGAGATAGCAGGTGGCAGCCTCAAAATGAGCAAAATAATTCACACAGAAAAAGAAAGGACAGGATTTCTCAGTGTAGGACATATTGGCTACACATTTACATATCTTCAAAAATTGATGAGATAAATTAATGGAAAAAAAAATCAGTCAGCTAAATACAGTGGCACCTATTCCAACTCCAGAGGTGTCTGTAGGGAAGAGTAGCAGCTCTCTGTCTTTCCCTCTCATCCTGTCACTGGATATTTGGGAGATGTTGTCCACTTTTTCTTCATCCTTTTTCACTGTGTTCCCCCTCTCATCCAAGAAAAGATGGAAATTCCTTATCCCTCCTTTTGTTGTCGCATTTATAGGAACATTGCTTTTATGTACCAAGCCACTGCCAGAAAAATGAAATTGGTGTCTGCTGAGCACAAAAAGTTGTCTCATTTTGTACCACTGTGAACACAGGTAAGTACAAAATGAGCCCAGATCAGGTTTGCTCCTGAAATTCTGTCTAGAAACAGCTGGAAAAATGCATGGCCTTGACTCTCACCACAGCAATGCCTCACAATTCATGGGGGATCAAACACATCAAGAAAAAAAAGGAGAGAGAATATTCCCAGACAAAAGTCTGTGAGTCACTTTATGCCTAAAAAAATATTAGGTTTTATAAAAAGAATAAATGTTTATCTCCCCATATATCAGGGAAAAATAAAAAAAATAAAGAAAAATATTGTAAGTAAATGAAAGCCATAAAGAAGCAAAAGGGAGGATAAAAAACAAGCATGCATTTATAAAATAGAGGCATATCCCATAAACAGAAGTGAAGCAAAGTATAAAACCTTTTCAATAAAAACCTTGAACATCACAAGGCATCACCCTCCTCTAATTAGAAACACATCTTGTGTCTTTTCAACCAACAATCATGATCAAGGCATTAAACTTTTAGATTTTATTTTGCCTCACAGTGGCAGGTTGTATAATGCTTTGAAAATGAGCATATAAGTCAGGTTTATTATTATTTAAAACCCCCAAAATATGGATTGCAACATTTTAATTCCCTCTTTTTTTTTTTTTTTTTAATTAAACTGAACCAAGGCTGACAGCTTTTAGGAATTAATATATTTGTAAGGATGCACTCCAAAGACCTGAAAGATCTACTACTATCCTCAAATAATCCTAAATCACAACCCTTCCCTGCTAATGCATTTTGCTTCCCATTATCCCATATTTATTAAAGAGCTGTTTGTGTCATTTGTAGCCTCACTAAGTGTGTTATAGATGGTTTATTTAACAGTTATAAGTCATTAAAGTCAGGCTGAAGCTTCTCTTAAGGAAGATAATTACAGTGTAAAAGTGGAGCCCAAGGTCTGAATGGCTGAATAAGTTAAAGAACTTTGGGTGCTGCTTAGAGTGTAGTGGTTGTGACCCCTCCACAATCTCTTATTTTGGTAATTCTGACCTCAAATCAAGAATAACTCCTGTGATAATTCAGTGATTCTTCCCCACCTTTAGCATCCAGCTGAGGTGGATGAGGAGAGTGTTACATGACACAGCAGATGTGTTATGAGAGGAAGAGAGGGGGACATCTCATGGCTCTGCTGGTCCCTGGACAACATTTCCAGGGAGTTTTTCTAGCCCTTGAAAGAATAAAACAGCTCCTGGAAATGCCTTGGGCTTGATGCAGAGGAAGGAATCGTGGCTGCTTCTCTCTCTGGACATCAGTAGATCCACACAAATGGATGTGAAAATCCACACCATGGATCCACAAATCCACCTGTTCTACCTCTGGAAATGAAATCATCCCTCTGGGGTGCTGAGGTGCTGGTTTGTGGTGACTGTCAGTGGACAATTCTCTTCTGAGAGAATATTTTAGAGGAAAAGATCCATTTCTCAGACTCCCAACCCCTTACAGGGCTCAGCTGATCCATGAAGGATTCTCTGCTGTAGCTGCTGATTCCAGGAATTCACTCTGCAAAGTTCACAGCTCCTAAAGTCCCTCACCTGAGCCATTGCCCAAGGGGTGATGGCCATGTAGGAGTTTTCTTTTATTTCTGTGTGACTCCAGCCTTTGCTCTTCTCTAATGCAGAGAAATCCATCAGGTATTGCCCCTGTGGGCAATGGGAAAAGAACCTGCAAAGAACTGGAATTTCTTTCCTGCTGCTTCCTGGTTATCCCTTGGTTTGTAGTTTGAAGCATGAGGAGTTATTTCCTTTCTAAAAAAGTGAAATTTAATGAACCTTTCTTCCTTCCAACCCTGTTTTAGCACAGGATCAGAAAATGGTTTGGACTCTAAGGGACATTAAATTCACCTAATTCCAACCTCCCCTGCCTTGGGCACCTTCCACCAGCAGGTGAAAAGATGCTGAGAGCTCTTTTGACCTAGCTGGAATACAATTTAAATTACCAGGAAAAAACCTCATTGTGAATTGCAGGAATGCAGTTAAAGCCTCATCATGTCCAAAGACAAAATGCCCTTGATTCCTGTTGGGACCTCTGTACCCTGCTTCCCTTTCCAGCTGCCCACTGGCAGATTTCTGCTGATTCTTTAAAACCAGGCTTCCTTCCAAGAGAGAAAGCTGTGGCAAGAGCTTTGCTCAGTAATAAGACCTGTAGGGACAAGGATTTTGATTATTTTTGTGTTGTTTAAACACAGGTTGCTCATAGTTACAAGCCATCAGAATAAGTGACGTGTTGGAGGCAGCAAAAAAAAAAAACAAAAAAAACCTCTAAAAACCTAAAAATCAACAAAACAGTTTCATACTCTTTGTCCAAGGTTTTTATGTTTTACTTCTCTTAGGGGCCACAAAGTTGCCTTCTGCCACTGGGAGGAAAGAGAAAGAAAAGTCAAAAATCAACAATATAGTGGTCTCTGCCAGGTACAGAGCAAATGTGCAGGGAGGCAAAGAAAAGCAGATGCTGGCAGTGCCCAGAGGGCTGGCCCTGCATTTCCCAGAATCTCCTGTTGCAAGAGGTTTCTCTGCTGGGTTGTTCCTTCTCCTGCTGCCCACCTGAACCCCAGGCTGGCAGTGTCACATTAAGGGTACACCCTCTCATATCTCCAGTCCCCTGGGGCTCCATGTACCAATCCAGTTATTTAAAGGGATAATAAAATATCAGGATGGTTTAGGCTGGAAAAATCCTCCAAGGTGATCAAGACCAACCATTAACTCAGCAGTGACAGATCCACCACCAAACCTTGTCCCCAGGTGCCACATCCACACATTTTCTCAGTCCCTCCAGGGATGGTGACACAATCCCTTCCCTTGGCAGCCTCTTCCAGTGCTTGGCCACTCTTTGGGAGAACAATTTTTTCCCTGATATCCAACCCAAAATTCCTCTGACACACCCTGAGGCCGTTTCCTCTCATCCTGTAGTGTTTTGCCTTTTTCCAAGGATTCAAGATTTTAGTTGTGTTGAGATCTTATTCCAGGACTGGAATCTCTCCTCTGATAGGCAGGAGTCATCCTCCCATTTTTCAGTCAAAATCTGTTTCTGGCCTAAATATTTTTTTTTCTGTCTCTATTGACTTTCTACTGAAGTGGCTCCTCTCCCTCTCTACCCAATGCTCCTGTTGCTCCTCTGTGTGATCACCTCATTTTAGTGATCTAAGCCAGGTCTGATCTATTTTTTTTATTTCTTCTTCAAGAGCTGAGCTCTTCATTCCCTTTGAGACATTCAATCGCATTTTTTTCTTATCCTCACGTTTATATTTTGTTCTTTCCTTGTTCTGGGATAATGAGATGCACACACTGCATTCACTTTATGGATTCCCCAGGAACAGGACTGTGTGCCACAGCTCCAAGAATTATTTCCACTAAGGAGCTACTCCTAATACATCCTCTCCCTCAATGGTGATTTGGATCCTGAATGCTTTAAACCATTGTCACCATTATGGTTTGGCTGCAAAAATATAATTGATAGGACTGGAAGAGGATCTTTGTGGAAATCACAATTAGAGGAAAGAAACCAGCATTCAGAAACTGCCCTTTTTCTAGTTTTTAATGATCTAATCAAAGACAAATTGCTCTTTGGCAGCTGCATGTGGAAACAAAGGGTAAAAATGGACAAAGGTGAGAAAAATCAAGGAGGGGCCACACCCACAGAGATGTTTTAATTTCTTCTAAAGTAAATGGGAGTGGAGCATCTAAATGACTTCATGGGTCTAAATGACTAAATGGCTTTGGTCTGCACACTTTGAGAGGTTATTTTAAAAGGCATTTGTTCCCATTTTTGAAAGATCTTTTAAAGTTTATTAAAGCTGGAAACTGCCACAAGAAAGATCACAAAATGGGTAAAGTTTGAAGGCACCACAAAGGGGTCATCTGGTCCCCCCTCCCTGATCCAGCAGGGCCACCCCAGAGCCCAGGATTGTGTCCAGACAATTCTGGAATATCTCCAGTGAGGAAGACAAAAAAATAAATCAAAATGTAATATATCTAATGAGGGTGAGGGTAGGTGTTCAATAGTTTTAAGGAGGAAAATTTAATTAAAAGAGGGCATTCATTTGTTGTCAAAAATTAGCAGCAGTGCATGGAGCCTTTGAATCCCCCTAAGAAATCACTAATTTAGAGATTCCTCAGAATATGGAGACAGGATTATTAAAGGCACTGCATTGCAATGAAGCAGTGCAGGAGATTTGAGGACACTGGCTCAGTCTTTTTCCATAGTTAATAAGCAATAATCAAGGCCACAGTTTTCAGTGGTGAAAACTCTGCTCTCTCCCCACTTAACATCCGCAGACAGACCATTTCCTCCACGCTTTATTGTTTTCCATATTTACACACACAAAAAAAACCCACCCCAGAATTAGGCTCCATCTGCAGCTTGTGAAGCTGCAAAAGGCAAACAATTCCCCCCAGACTGAGAGCAATAATAGGTTGTTCTCCATGCAAATTGGGCAGAGCAAATGGTGGGTAATTGGCTAAAAAGGAGGCTCCCATGATCTCTGTTCCAAACTGTCATTTCAGACAAACAAATGTATTTATTTGCATGTGAGGAATTCTGCCAGGGTACAGCTGGAGGAATGTGAATAGCTGGGGTGTTGATTCAGGCTGGGTCTGCACCCTGTGGGGTGGCTGGAGAAGGGGGAATCAAAGAGAATTGGCTCCATAATTTTAGAGAATTGGGGAATATCCCTTGGGAAGCAGAAAACTCCTGTGCTTGTAGGTACCTTCAGGAATGGACAGAGCAAACACTTAAGGAAGTTACAGAGTTGTATTTCCCTCAGTATTCCCTCCTGGAAACTGACTTGGGACTTTCTTTGCTGTTGAGAGACTCTGGGGCAATGGCTTTAAGTTGAGAAAAGGATAAATTTAGATTGAATATATGTATCAGAAGAAACCCCTGTCACCTTCTGACCTGCAGAACCAGCAGGGAAAAAGCTTAGAGACAGAGGCTAAATGAGTTATATGGAATCATGGCAAGATTTTGGTTGGAAGGGATCTTAAAGATCATCTCATTCCACCCCCCTGCCATGGGAAGGGACAGCTCCCACTATCCCAGGTTGCTCCAAGCCCATCCAACCTGGCCTTGAACATTTTCAGGGATGAGGCATCCACAGCTTCTCTGGGCAATCTATCCTATGTCCTCACAGGGAAAAATTTATTCCTGCTATCTAATCATAACTGATAATCTAAATTATTCATAATTCAGCACTCTCTATGGCAATTCAACCCTTCCTGGTCTCTCCTGATGAAGGCAGGCTCCAAAAGAGAGATAACTGGGGGAGCAAAGCCAGTGAGGAGCAAGTGAGCATCAGATGAGAGCCAGATCCCCTCAGGAATGAACATCCTAAACACAGCAGGGCATTTGTCATGCAGTGGGCAAAGCAGGCAGACCCCAAATCTTAATTGGATCTGGGCTGACAAACCCTCTGCAGCTCCTGGGGAACAATGGGGGATGACTGGGGAATGTGCAGGGAATGTGCTGCTGTGTTAATTAATTAATCCCCAAATCCTCGTGGCAGGAGGAGGAGCCAGCTCAGGTTTAGAGCCCCTGGTTTTGGGCAGGGCAGGGCAGTCACAGGCGTGAAGGGCTGCAGAGAGGGTGGGGCAGTGGTGGAGCACAAAAGGTTCCTTTTCCAGAGGTCTCTCACCTTGTTCTCATTCTGCTAGGGAACAGCCTAGAAAGGTTGTTCCAGCAGAATGAAAGCTTTTGGTGAAACACAGAATCATGGAATCACAGAGTTCTTAAGGTCAGAAAAGACCTCTGAGTCCATCAGGTCCAGTTGTCAGATTGCCACACCACATTTGCCACTAAACCTTGTCCCCGAGTGCCACATCCACGCTTCCAAGGCTGGTGACTCCACCACCTCCCTGGGCAGCTGTTCCTATGCTTGACAACCCTTCCCATGAAGAAAAATTTCCTGATTTCCAGTCTAAAACTCCCCTGTTGTAACTTGAGGCCAATTCCTCTTGCATTTGTTACAGAATCACGGGATTGGGGTCGGAAAAGATCGTCCAGTCCCCCTGCCCAAGGCAGGGTCACCTGGGGCAGGTGACACAGGAACACATCCAGGTGGGTTTGGAATGTCTCCTGAGGGAGAATCCGTGACCTCCCTGGGCAGCTGTTCCAGTCTCTGCCACCCTGTATGGAAAGAAATCCTTCCTCATGTTGAGGTGGAACTCGTTGGGTTTTAGTTTATGGCCATTGCTCCTTGTCCTGTCTCAGGGCTCTGCTGACAAGAGTTTGGCACCATCCTCTTGGCATCCTCTTGACCTGCAAGAAGAGAGCATTTTTATATATAAATATATAAATTATTTTTTATATTTATATATTTCCTTTTCTGCCAGAAACCAGGGTCGAAACATTAAAACTCTGCATGACCTTAATCCAGCACACAAGGTACTATTGCGTTTGCATGGCACAATCAGGGCTAAAATATCCAAGGAAACTTTTCTGGTGGAGAAGTGCAAAGGCCAACGATTCCTTTTAGACCTTGGACTGAAAAATAAAAGGTGTTTTGAATCGAGAGTGAGGAATAAAGAGTCCACTTTCTTAATCCCTGTGGTGAAGAATATCTCAGCAAGCAGCTCATGGAGATGCCCTGGACAGAAGCACAGAGATAACAAGAAATGAAGGCTTGTATGGGAGACAATTTGATTTTCTGTCCTGCTAAGAGAGAGCATTTTTAATTCTCATTCTTCCCATACCTGTCTGTCATTTTACCCTTTTCAACCCATTCTCCCAGTGCTGGTTCCTGACAGCTCTGACCTTTTGTAGCAACTCAAGCACAGGAGGGTGGGCCTGAAAGTGTGAAAAGATAGAATCAGAGTTGGATTTAAGTGTAGGGATGGATCCTTACTACGCAGCCATGTTTTAGTTTTTTAATAATCTTATCTAATAAAATAAAATAAAATGATAGCATGGATTAAATAAATATTTGAACAAGCAGTTAAATGAAATGAGTGCATGCATATATGTGAGTGTAGACAAAGTTTCAAGAAATAAATAGCATTCACAAAAATAAATATTTAGATAAAATAATGCAGATCCTGCCAGTGCAAATCAGAAATGTGTCAGAAAAACACAACTCCACTGACCCCTATCCCACCTACCCCAGACCAGCTCCAGAGTTTTGAGCCTGCTCAAGTGATACAAGGATCATAACAGATTTCTGGTCTTAACTTTCAGAAATGGTAATTTGTAGTTTTCATTCCTCTCTCCCTCCCTGTATTTCTGACACCTCTGCTCCTCAATAAAGGTCCAGAACTCAGGCTATAGCAGTACCTGCACCTGTCCATCCAAGTAGCAATAATAATAATAATAATAATAATAATAATACCACAAAAACAAAACCAAAAAAACCCCTCCAAAACAAGAAAAAGAAGTAAAAAAATACCCAACCAACCAACCAAAAAAAGCCACCAAAAAACCCCCCAACAAAAACAACAACAACAACAAAAAAAGAAAAACCAAAAAAAAAGAAAAACAACAAAAAAAAAATAAACAAAACAAAACCAAACAAAAAACAAAACCCAAAACAAAACAAAAAAACCCCACATAATTGTGTTTCATATAATCACACCTAACATAAGTAATCAAATAAATGGGCTGCTCACACTGACCTCTCTCTTTGTCCCCATTTAGCTGTGAAGAATATCTGGGGTCCCTTTAAAGGCACAAGGAGAAATAAAATTTTATGCCCAGAGAGAATATTCTGCCTCAGCCTTTTGGCTGTTGGAAGTTCTGCAGTGCAAGAGAAGGATCTCAGATTCTGGAATTCCTAAAAAGGTGACATCTCTGTGATGGTAACAGATCAACCTCAGCACTTCGAGGAGGTGAGGGACTGCAGCATTATCCATATGGAAAGAGCTATAATTAGGGCAGACCTAAAGATTTGGGAGCAATTCCTTGCTAAGGATGAATGTTAAATCTTCACAGAAGCAGCAAGAGTTTCACAGAGAAGATGCAAATTTAAGCTGTGAGTCTGCTCCAAAATCCAGACCTGTCTATCATCCAGCCCTCAATCCTTTAAAGTGTTTCTATGAGCCCCAGAAATCAGGATCCTGAAATTGGAGCTATTGGAGCTCCAGAACAGGGTCCTTTTCAGGAGTCAAAACCTTCTTCATGCAGCAGGAACCTTAAGACCAACAAATATTTTGCAGTCTGTTCCACCAGAAATTATTGCTGATTTAGCCTCATCAACAGCCTGGCCCAAATGTGTGTGGTCATGGCTTGCAGCTGACTTAGGCCAGGATTAAATTCAGGCTTCATCATGGACAAATAATTTGATATTTCTTGTTACTGGTGTCAAGAAATTTGTGCAACAGAGAAGTTCTCCATTCCCCATTTAAAACTGCTGCCAACAGCAAGCCAGGAAGCTGAAATGACATTCCTGAAATGACATTTCCTTGACCATGGAATTCTCTAAAACATCTCTTGTAACCAAATTTATCTTAGAATAAATAAGGGAAATCATGAAGGTACCTAAGGGAATCATGAAGATGTTGGACAAACTTCTCTGGCTGGAGCCTGAGAAGCCTTTCAGGACTTCTGGAAAGCCTGATGGAAACATTTGTGAGGAAATGTGGCCATGGAGAACCACTTGTTTTCCAGGCAAACAGACACCAGGAAAAACACTGGCATGAGGCTGTCTGCTGTGCCTGGTGAAAGTGATAAATCAGACAAGAGACCAAAGAATAACACAGGAATTGTGTCTCTTCTCATGCTGAGAAAATGAGTCCAACCCAAACTCTCGGTGTGTTCAAATCCCAAAATTCTCCGGATTAGCTGTTCCCTTGCAAATCTTCAGTAAAGCAACCACACCATCCCTCTCCCACTTCATTTTAAAGATCTTTTCTCCTCTGCAGCCAAGGGTGAAAAGCTGAGGGAAATTAAATTGCCAGAACATTGTTCTTTTATTTTATGGGAGAAGCTGCAGCACTGAAGCTCCAGACAGAGCTGCTGAGTCACATCTTACAGGGCTGGAGCCTCCTCTCCTTTTTTTTTGTCTCTGTAGAAAAGGGTGGAGAGGATGCTCTGTTCCAGGCCAGGTTGGATGGAGGCCTGAGCAAGGTGGCGTTGGAAATAGGAAAGAGATGATTTTAAGGTCTTTTCCAACCCAAACCATTGCAGGATCCTGTGGGATGAAGGAGGGGTGGATATTGCAGTTATAAATCAAACCTGTCCTTGAAACCACATCTAAAATTTCAATTATAAACATCAAAGCCAAAGCTGCAGGCCCAAAACCTGTAGCTCTTTAAATGAGGAGTGGTTGAGCTCATTGAATTCATTGTTGAAGCCCAGATTTTTGTATAACTGAGCAGATCTAGGAGCAGAGGATTAAGGACCACAAATGGCAGCATCAGGGAATGGTTTGGGTTGGGAGGGACCTCAAGGATCATCTCATCCCTCCCCTCTGCCATGGGCAGGGACACCTCCCACTGTCCCAGGCTGCTCCAAGCCCCATCCAACCTGGCCTTGGACACTTCCAGGGATCCAGGGGCAGCCACAGCTTCTCTGGGCAACCTCTGCCAGGGCCCCTCCACCCTCACAGGGAAGAATTTCTCCCTAACATCCAATCTAAATCAGGTCTTCTGCTTAAAACCATTCCCCCTTCTCCCGTCACTCCATGTCCTCGTCCAAAGTCCCTTTCCTGCTGTCTTGGAGCACCTCTGAGCTCTTCATGGAGCTTTTTCTGAGAGAAAAATTAACTGTGGAAGGTGTCTCCTCACATTTTGAGGATTTTTGGAGGCAGACAGAAATATCTGTGGATGCACAGCATCCTCTGCTAGGATGGATAGGGAGAAAAATCACTTTCTTCATGGACAGGAGTTCATTGAACCAGGCTGTGAACTGGTTATGTGTGAGGTGTGAACTGTGGGACCTGGGGCAGCTGCATCCCAAGAATCCCAATGTTGTTTTCATGCTGCAGAGCTGGAGGGATAATGGGAATTATCCTTGCCTTTGTAATGGGATTTAATACATTAAGAAATCTCTCCTAAGTTCTATGTAAAAGCTGAAAGGGCACCAAAGACAGTGTGAGAATTGGGGTGGGTGACAGGTGCAACTTGTAGAGATGAACTTAATTTAGAGGCCAATTGAATCCAAAATTTCCAAAATTCCTTTTTGAGCTGCTCATCCCGATGCTCCAAGTCCTGCAGGTAAAAAGGCCACTGAAAGCTCTCTCTCCTCACCTTGTTTCACAGCCAGCAAAATAAAGGAGGGACATGGGAACAGCCACCCATAAATAGCAGAAATTAGAGCCAAGGATGGTGGCAGCAATGCCACTGGCTCCAATTCATTGTTCCCAGAGGATTATTCCAACAGCTTCTTGTACGACCCAGCTTCTCTTTGTGCAAATGACTCAGCCCAAGAGGGCGTTTTAAATGACATTTATTATTTACATTTTTATAAAGCCTTTGGAGATTACTTCCCTTTCCCCTGTGCCCCCAAATCTTTCTTTTCTTTTCTGCTCCAGCTTTCTCACTGTGCTGTATCATCATGACTCTAAGAGACAGAGCTGAGGAATAAACAGTGTTTTGAGCACTGCAGGAGGAAAATAAATGCAATGCAACAGCTCATCTGTTGAAATTCCAGCTGTAACAGGGTGCACTAAAGTCTGCTCATTGTTTGTCAGGGAAGCAGCTTGTATTTCCAGTAGAATTTCCCCCAAAAGGGCTTTGTAGTAAAGATGATTTAGCAGGCAGAGCTCTTCCCTTGTTCACTCACGATGAAATCACATTTTGCTGTGTTTTCATGGGAATGTAAGACCAAGTGTGAAGCCACTTTTTTTTCCCTTTTTTTTTTCCTGCAGCTCACAATTCCTGTTGCTTTCCCACAGTATTTTGTGTTCGTTTTAGCCCTGTGGTGGCTGCTGTGAGGGGTAAGAGCACACAGATGAGGAGGAGAAAATTATTTAAGAGTAACTCTCAATTACAACTGAATGCAAAATGTTTTTTTCCATGCTGTGAATTAATATCCTGCCTCCAAATCTTCCTCTCCTTTCCAGGGATTTCTGTGCATTTCATTGCTCTTGAGTGAGAAAAAACAAACTCCTTCCCTTTGCTTGGAGAGTGCAGAAGCCAATTCAAGCAAACTTGAAGTCTTTCCTTGATCCAAGGAGGGGATTTTGGCCACGGCAAAAATTCCCTGGTTCATTCTGGGAGATGAAAAGGAGATTTCTTCCTTTCTTTTCTCATTTACAGTCACATGGGGATGCCCTTTGCTCCTTCAGAGCTCACCTGGCCATCCAAGGAGATGTTCAGGCTCTGACATCTCTCTTATGAATCTTCCTGAACATTCCTGAAGAGCAGCTGAGATATCTCACATGGGCAAAGGTGACCTCACTGTCTGTGATGGATGAGGTAACTCCACATATCCCATATTTTAATAGGAAGCTCCCATGAAATTACTTGTCTGAGTATGTTCCTCATCCATAAAGAGTAGGAAATGTTATTTATAAAATGTATAAAATAGTCAATTTTCCCTGTATTGATGTCTGAGCTGATCAATTGATCCACAGTCAGAATAGTGGGATGGTTTGGGTTGGAAGGGACCTTAAAGATCACCCTGGCACAGGTAGGGACAATTTCCACTGTCCCAGGTTGCTCCAAGCCCTGCTCAGCCTGGTCTGGAACACTTCCAGAGATGCAGCCTCCATATTCACTCTCATTTTCAGGAATGCTCTGTGTGTCTGGGTGTGATATGTAAAGAATACACATTTTTAATGATAATTTAATGCAAATCTGCAGCACCTTTTGGCCTAAGTGCTGATTAACTCTCCTACTTTGTTCTTTTTGCCCTTCCCTTGTGGAAAATATTCAGGGTCAGGTTGTCACGTTAGGACAATATGAGAAAAAAGTTTTAATTTCCAGCTGCAAAAGAAAGAGAAAAGAAGGAGGTGAAGAATTCATGACAGATAGATTTGGAATTTCATCCCAAACCATTCCAGAGCTGAGGGCAGATTGCAGTGAGGAAAGCCTGACCCCTTGACATCAGCAGGAATTGTGCTGCTGGTTTCCCCCTAAGTTTGCACAGACAGCTCTGGGGTGTGATCAGAAAACTTTCTTCTTCCCACTCAGATTGACAGGACAAGGGGAAAATGGCTCAAGCTGCACTGGGGGAGGATCACATTCGATATTAGGAAAAATTTCTTTACTGGAAGGGTGGTTAAACACCAGAACAGGCTGGTTCAGGGAAGGGATGGAGTCACCATCCCTGGAAGTGTTCAAAAACTGTGGATGTGGCACGTGGTGATGGGGTTTAGTGGGCATGGGAATACTGGGTTAAAGGAGGTCCTTGATGATCTCAGAGGCCTTTTCCAGTCTTAATCATTTGTTGATTTTAAAGGATTCCCCTGTTTTCACAGTTCCAAGCCTGTGCTCCCCTGCTGATCTCTGCTCCTTGCTCAGCTCAGGGCAGGGCTGGATGGAGGTACAGGAGGTGCTCCCTGATATTTGGATTTTTAGGTGATGAATTGTCAGTGACCTTTGCTCACAGAGCAGGGCAGGAACCTGGGGGTGAAAATTCTGTGCTCTGAGAAAGGAACTGACACTGCATTTTCCCCCTTTGCCAAGGACTGAATGAAAATTACAGCGTGCAAGACACTCCAAATTCAGGCTTCTGCTGTTCTGGCCATGTTCAACATCTCCCTCTAAGGAATATTTAACTCCTGGAGGGAACAAATCCTGTCTGGAGAGACCTGGAGGGTGAGAGGTGTCTCTTTGACACCTTTGTCTCTTTTTTTATTGCCAGTGAGAAGGGACTGTCTCAGCAGGGACACAGCTGGGAGGCAGCATGAGCATGTGGCTGCTGCTCCACAGCAGGAAAATTTGTCTGTGGCTTCTCTGATGCTTTCTTGAAAAGAATGATTTTGTTGCTGTTTGGAAGGAAACCAAAAAACTGACAGATTCAAAGGAAATGTTTCAAGTCACTCCGTGCTTTGAGCTGGGGAAATGTTTCAATGGAGCTTTTTTTTTTTCCTTTTTTGTAAAATGAAGAAAATTTAGAAATGAGAGTCTGCTTCAAATGTTAAATATCCGTGTTTCATACAAGGGAAAATGAGAAAATTATTATCCTGCCTTTTCAGTTCCCTCCGCTATTGCTCTGCACTGAAACCTCAAATACCTTTCAGGCTGTTTGTTAATTTATAAACCCCCAGAAAATGTCACCAGTTTAAGAAAGAAACTTGTCAGGAAAATACGAGGATATTTGAAAACTCAGAATCTGTTCTCATCCACCCATGGACTGTTCTCATTCACCAGCATCACTGGGGCATCACTGACCCGACACAGGAGATTTAGTAAAAATTATTTGGAAGCTGCCCAGGCTGGCATGGAGTGGAAACACAAATCCTCTGGGAATTAGTGCTGACTGCTGCAAAGCACCACTGTTGTCATGATCCTGCAGCCTCGTGTGAAGGCACTGATAGAAAGGCAATAACAGCACTTGGAAAATGATAAGTGGCACATTAAACTCTGCTCCAGTTGCTCAGCTCCCAGCGATAACAAGTGTTCAGCAACAAATATTAGTTATAAAGATGCAGCAAAATGTGTGCCAGGAAATTACAAGCAGAAAAAAAAAATCAATCACCTCAAAGGATGCGGATGCAGCACTAATCCGAGCTGGAAAAGTCAGAACTTCTGGGTTTGTGCCCCGGCAGAAGATAAAGGTCTTATCACTTTGCTAAAATGAAAAGTGCAACTTTTTAAGAGCAGATTTTTGAACCTGTGGAAGAAATGCCAGCATTCATTTTCGAATGAAGGGCTGCAGTATTCCCTCTTCTGAAGACTTAAGGGAGATGGAGATATTGTGTGGTGAAGGAGATGGAATAATTCCCTGATTTGTGAATTCAGAGTCTCGCCCTGTTGGCGATGTTTGTAGAGATTATACTTAATGCAAGATGAATAAAAGAAAATTTTCCAGCTCTCCTGGACTCTGATGAATGGCTCAATAACCTGCATGAGAATTTGCAATTTGCTGTTGCTTTTCAAAATGCCAAACACAAAGTGAGTGGGAGGAAGACTCGGAGGGGTAGTTAGGGAGGGGAACAGGTTATTGGTGAAGATGATTGAAGAATCCCATTGTGCTGGAGTTTTCCTGACATTTCCTTTGCGGGGAAGGCAGGCTGAGATCAGCATTTCCCCTCTTCTGGAGGTGTCTTATCTTGGCAGCCATGTGTTCCTGGGCTCTGTTAATGAGTGTGATATAAAATGCATTTCACACCCAGCCTGATTTACAAAGTATGGGGTGAAAAACCTGCCATTCCGATGGGAAGGGAATCTTAATGGGGCAGAATTCTCTGTAAATGCTGCAGAGTTGTAAATAATGGAGGAAGGATAAGAATAGACAAGCCAAGTCAATACCTGAGATGCATCTTAATTGCTGGGCTCAGTACAAAAGAAAAAAAAAAAAAAAAAAAAAACAGCAACACATTCCTTTTGGTGAACTCAGCTGGGCAGATTTTCAGGGTTTAGCTTGATTTGTATCCAGTTGTTATCAATCATAAAATCACTGAATAATGGAATGGTTTGGGTTGGAAGGGACATCACAGATAATCTCATTCCACCCCTGTGCCATGGGCAGGGACACCTTCCTCTAGACAAGGTGGTTCCAAACTGCTCTTGGACACTTCCAGGGATGGGAATACATTTGTAAGGTCTTGCACCAGGGAAAACAAAAGCCAGGAGTGCAGCCTGGGCTGGGATCTATCCAGCTGGGCATCAGCTCTGTGAAAAGAGACCTGCAGATCCTGAGGGACGTTGAGCTCGACGTGAATGAGCAGAGTCCTGCCATGGACAAAAAAAAAGCCAACAGGATACTGGTGGCATCAACAAAGTCATCACTAGCAGGGATAAATGTCATTATCCCACTCAACTCAGAGCCTGCGAGGCCACACCTGGAATATTGGGTCCAGTTTTGGTCCCTGCCATACAAAAAGTTGTGGGGAGACTGGAGGGAGTCCACAAAAAATGATCAAAGGCCTGGGAAGCCTGACATGAGGAAAGACTGAGGTGAACAAACTGTGCTTGTTCATAATGGAGAAAAGAAGGCTCAGGGGAGACATTATCACCCCATTCCAGGATTTAAAGGGTGAAAGGAAGGTGGGGGTTCCCTTTTTTTTTTGAGCAGTCACATGGAAAAGAGGAGGGGTATTGGGAGAATCTCCAAGGGAGATCCTGATGGGTTACAAGAGGAAAGTTGTTCACCATGAATAAAAATGAGACAGGGAATGGTCTCCCCAGGGAGGTGGTGGATTCTCCACCACTTCCAATTGTCTGTTGTACAATTTTAGGATTCAGCTGGACAAGGTGCTGGACCATTCTGTCTAGACTGTGCTTCGGCCAAAAAAGGTTGGACCAGATCCTTGAGACTCCTTCCAACCTGACATTCTGTGATTCCATGATTGAAGAGTAGGCTTCCCTGGGCAGAACAACAAAAAAAAAAAACTGTTGGGATGGGTTCAGAAGTCTCCATGGAGATGCTCCAAGATCTGGAGCCAGGCTGGGAGAGCTGGGGATGTCCTCAGGAAGAGAAGGCTCCAGGGAGACCTCAGAACCTCTTCCAGTGCCTAAAGGGGCTCCAAAGGTGCTGGAGAGGGAACTCTGACTTGATCAGAAGGACTTGTAATGAGAGCACAAGGGGAAATGACTTTAAAATGCCAGCAGGATAAGTTGGATATTGGGAAGAAATTCTTCCTTGTGAGGGTGGAGGGGCCCTGGCACAAATTGCCCAAAGAAGCTGTGGCTGCCCCTGGATCCCTGGAAATGTCCAAGGCCAGGTTGGATGGGGCTTGGAGCAACCTGGGACAGTGGAAATTGTCCCTGCCCATGGCAGGGAGGGGAACTGGGTGAGTTTTAAGGTTCCTTCCAACCCAAACCATTCTGTGATTCTCTGGTTCAGTGAAATAAAGATGAAAACAAGTGGTGGCCATTAAAATCTGAAATGCTCCTTCTTGCCATGATTCCTGAATCATTCCCATGACAAAGCCCTGTCCAGACACGAGTCAAAACAAGACTTTATTTTTCTGGGAGTTATTCTTGGAAGCCCAGAGGCCAAGCTTTCCATGGACATGTGCCTCAGCTGTTTGTGTCAGACTCCTTTCTGCTACACTCAGGGCACTTCTTTCAAGATTGTTGCAATACAAGACTCCAAAATACAGATCTGAAATGGATGTGCCTTTATCCTGACATTTGCTAAACATCCAGTGTCTCCCAGTGGTGGGTTTTCTAGGAAGCAGCAACTTGGAAGCAACACAGTGAAAGTCTGAATTCAAAAAAAGAAAGAGAAGTGGGTGGGCTTAAGCTCGATGGGTACAAAACTGAAGGTCAAGTTGGTTCAGTTTGGGGATTTACTTTCATATTTTCTTCACTTGTAATTGAATATTTTGCTTCACTTTCAGGTTGTTAAAGTATTTCAGAAAAGCCTTTTCCAGCTAGAGGCTGGAAACAAAAAATCCCATATTTCTTTTAGAGAGGAGAAGTCAAAGTGTTTTTCTTCCACAGGGTTTATTAGATATTTTCAAAATGCTTCAATGGCAAATTAATACGACAGAGGCCATAACTTAATGTATTTACTGATTGAAGGGAATGAACAATTGAACTCAATTAAAACCATTTAAAGGATAGTTTTGATCGCTTTGGAAGTCCTCTTCTCTTCTCTTCTCTTCTCTTCTCTTCTCTTCTCTTCTCTTCTCTTTTCTCTTCTCTTTTCTCTTCTCTTTTCCCCTCATTATAAAAATGAAATTAATAGAAAAAGACCCACACCAAAAAACCCAAAAAAC